>JASFDF010000294.1:0-27758 GCA_036937115.1 Nidularia sp. FH-822889
CCTTATCGGTAATATCGCACTTTTAGCTGAGTTTCAACTCTCTCTGGAAATATCTTTCACATTAAATTTTCGTGATGGCCACGTATATTTCCCATTTTTGGCCATCCGAATTTGCTGGCCAACAAAGTGTCCTGACAGACCTTCACACATGCCGCCATTCGCGGTTACGAAAGACTGTGCATGCGAATTTCCCTAATATCTCAGTCCAGGAAGCCAGGCTATCTAGATCCCTGCCGGCTAGACACCACAGGTATAGTAGAATGGTGATCATTGATTACCAGGATGTCTAGCATATAGAACACCGTAAGGTCTTGACGTCGTGGTTGAGGAATACATATTCATAGCATAGCTGATTTTGGGCTGGAGAGCAAATGAGGGAGGTGCGCGATCGGAACGCAATTGGAAAAATTCACGGGCATCTTCAAAATGATGGCTGAAGAGTAACGAATGTCCTGCTTGAATCGTAGGTTTGAAGGCCACCAGAAGAATCTGAGTCATGGCTATCGGCGACGATTGGTGACCCAGGACAAGATCCAAGAGGATAACTTCTGATTCTTACTCAAGTACAGGGACTTTTAAAACGGGAGTAGCAGTATCGGTGCAATAATTGGATCGCGTTCCTACTGAGGAGACAGTACATATTTAATCTAGTCATAGCCTATTAGTTCGATTCTAGGAATTGAGAAAATTTCATCACGTATTGCCGTCGGATGAGACATTTTTGCGGCTATAAGCTTCATCAACTTCGTCCCGAAATCTCGGCGGAAGGAAGATATTGTCCTTTATAACAAATAGACGCGGCCAGTAAATAAGACCAACATGTTATCATAGTATCTCGAGGCGCTTATAGCGCGTTATGGGATTCTGAAGGAGGACGTGCACCCAGCGTACACTGGACGTGCACATCAAGGACAAGATCGGATTTTCCATTCGCTACCGATAATCCGACTTGCAGGGAGTCCTGAACGGAGCCTAGAACATCTATTTATTTGCTCCATTCTGAATCGCTTTCCTGGGCGCAGATGAAAGCGGGAGTGGAGAATGAAATTCCTTCAATAATATGGTTTCAGCGAGTTCAATTTGTTGGTGAATTTGGCGATTACTCACTGAGATCTTAGATCTGTTGGAAATTTATGAAAGATAATATGATTAAAATTTAATAAACATAAAACATATAGGAAATCTGACTGCCCACACTCGTCGAAGTCCAAAATCTATTTGGGGCATTTATGGCGACATCAACATAATTGAAGAAAAAGATGACATCGCTGAATTCAGTTACTCAGTCCACCCACATGAAAAACACACCTGGAAACCCCGGATACACGCTATTTATGTGTGTTGCAAGGGAAGGAGTATGTGGCTCTCTTGTTTGGAGCGCCAAGGCACGACCATCGACGTGATGCAGTGTCAACTTGTCATCGATTCATCACTACCCAGCGTCAATATAGTAGTACGCTGTGACGTTGAGTACGATCAGCATACACACGCACTGGCCAATAAGAAAACGAAAAGAATAAAGGTGCTTCTATAAGATAATAGCATCCAGTTGTATGTCACTGAAAGTGACTCCGGATGTACGGGCCACAGACCCCGAACGAATCCAAAAACAAGAAATGTGCCACCACCACTGACACCACCACTACACTAGTCGCAAGGGGAATAAAGGCTTGTCATTCATTTGATGAAATGCACATGCTTAGATTTCCCAATGTCTTTCATGATGCTGGAATGCTTGACTCGGAGACAATAACACACATCGGGACTCACCTGGACGATCACAGAAGCACAATTGCTCGGGAAGCTGCAGCCAAACAACTACAACGCAATGCTACTTCAAAGCTCCGCGCGGAGCTGCGGTTTCCGCCGAACATTCATCTGGATTTTGGAGATCGCCATGTACTCGGATGTCCTAGGATGCTCAGGCAAACGCGTGCTGCTATCACGTACATGGAGATATCTTGGTTCTATATTTATCACAGCCGCAGCTTGTTTACGTCCGCTACGTCCAGTAACAGTGAGCTAGACAGTCAAATTTTGATAATTCCTCAACATATGATGTTATCGCGATATTTTATTTATTCATCATGGTTTCTGCATATGGCCCCGACAGAAATACTTTTTTTGCGCTTACCATCATAGACCATGATTTTGACCCAAGAGCTGTATCTGCTTTCCATCTTGCCGCCATCATCATTGGAGTGCAGCGATAGCGATACCCCTTAAATGTTGACGCGCAAGGCCCTACATGGATGGACCCTCTTACATCCACAAGAAACATAAATATAAGGATGATGAGCCATATGCTATGTTTTTCAGACATCGATACTTTGTTTCCCTCTTTTTCAAGGCCAATGTCGAACGAAATTTCGGAAGCAGCCTTCCTTAAACTGTTCGAAGGTAATCTGGTGCCTCTCCGAGTTGTCTGTGAGTAGTTAACTCTATTATTCATTAATTTCTTTGATTCCCGGTAATATCCAGTGGCTTCTTTAACATGGGTTTTGCATGATTATCGTGAGTTCTGCATCGCCCTTCTAATATATCACTGAGATCGATTAAGTAATCCTCCAATTTAGTTGTAACAATCCAAGCCGAGGTATATCGCTTCATTAGCACTTCTTTGCGTTGTTCCCTGATTCCTATGTCACAGATTAAATATATATGGGTATGCGAGGAAAGGAGCTGTGAGATGAATACTGACTTTCTCTGAAGCCTCAGAAATTCGGTTTCTCCAAATTCATGTTTCTCTGGGTGAGGTCTCCCTACAGCGACATAAATGAGTATTACTGAAAAAATCACATTCCACATTCAAAGATACGGTACTACACTATTATTTTACTGGTTTTCGATGCTACCCAAATCCATCTTTTTGCTCGTCCCAGAATCACTTCAAACTTGGCGTGAGTATATCCTTAACCCAGGCGAAAATATTTACCTAAATATATGAATAGTTGTGTTGTGATGGATCCAGTGACGCGTGTAGCCGGTGCTATAAGCCTATGGTCTGTTGAAATAATCATGCAAAGGCGCATCTACGCTATTTTCAAGTGCTCCAAGAAAGTAAGATCCCTGAATTTTCTATAGCCGGTAGATGCTAGCGGATCTGATATTTTTGAACAGGTCGCAGTTTTTAATGGTCTCTTATTCTTTGCGTCGATCACTGCATTTTTCTGGATCATGGTGCACAACGCTCTGTTAAGGAATAGCTTCATTGGCGACACTGTTCACTTACCAATTCCTGGGTGCCCAGCAATCAATGCTGGCATTCAATGGGCTCTATGGGTACCAGGTAAGTGTATATATAGCTCAAATATACTGAAGTGAAAGTTATTGGCTGTCGGAATTAGCGACAGGTTATGAGGGTATTTTATTTGGATCTGTTCTTTATAATGCTCTTGTGCCTATGTTACTTCAAGATAGTTCGGACATGCAAGTCCCACTGTATCGCGTACTCTTTGAAGAAAATGTTCTCTATTTTTTTGGGTATGCCTCATTAATGCATTATCATACTTATGGAATTAGTATTGACTGACGAGTATTTCTGTCTTTAAACAGAATCGCTTGCTTGCTGATATTCAATAACTTGATGGTTGTGGTAGGACACATATATACTGACAGAAATAAAATCGCTGAAAATATATATCTAGGGATTAACACACATTCCATGGTTCAGCTTCGGGTGAGCATGAATTTTTACAGCTGCGCGGCAGAAGCCTTAAACAGAGAAAATAGCCCCTTTCATGCAGCAGTCGGGATTCTAACATCGCGAATGCTCATACATCTACGTAAATATTCAGAGGATTGTAATACCATAAGGTTTGAAGATATTTAGAGCACTCCCCAGAATACCAGTGGTAGTGTGAACTTCGCTGCTGCTCGAGGTAGCACCACGAGAGGAATTCAATTGCCTGATTTGACTCCGAGTCGTTGATAATTAAGGAGATATCGAGCGTAGTTTACAAGGATCAAGAACGTTGTATAACACATACCCTAGGTTTAACTCCAGTCGATCGGGATAATCGAATTAATCGTGGTAATGATGTAAATAATGTACTATTAGTGACAGCAATAATTGCAATACACGTGTTATGACTACAGAATAGCGTAAATGAACTACATGGAATTCGTAAAGTTCGACAGGAATCGAACTAAGACGAGGTTGCCCATACCTATGCCATACATGCCCCTGGCAATCAATGCTTTTGACCAGCTGGCCCGGGTGGGAGTTGATCTTTTGAGAGAACTTTCCTGCGCACGTGTGCAGAGGCGACAAAACAGCCAGGGCTCCACTTATCCTCGTCACAGCAGCTCCACATCTCAATGGTGCGTATCGCTCGAAGCCTATGACCTTCTTGAGTCACAGATATAAACTCAAAAGCAGCTTCTTCGAGTTCACCTAGAAAAAGCCATGAATAGGGTAGATTCAGACGATGGTAAAGTTCACTCGCCCGCATGATAAACACATTCTTCATCGTCTGACTCCAGCGCATCCTCTGCCCTTTGTCCACAATGAACACATTTGTCTGTCATGCCACCAGCCTTCAAGCTACGCCGGGCTTTACGACGTGGGTGGGTTTTGCCTCTGTGCTTCGTCTTCGTCGGTGTGGTGGGTGGCGAATTGCCAAAAGGAGCCAATGAAGATGCCAGTTCCTTTGTTATTGCGCGTTGAAATCGTGGGCTACTGTCCGCCAATTTCAGTACAAGCGCTCTGAGTGCCGTCTCAGAAATGGAAGAGATAGATGAGTGCAATGCGGCATTGCTGAACGATAGGTGGGAATCCGACTCGTATCCGGAGACAGATGGAGTACTCGGAGGATAAGGCGAGGGTATGGGCGACTCATAGTCGACTTCTGATGGTGGAGGCGCAAAGAGATGTCTACCTGTCTTAAAGGCGCTCTGGGGTGATACGAGAGCAGGCATCAGGTACTGCAGATGGCGTCGATTAAGAGATATCGGCGAGTGTTCCAGATGCAAATCGTCGAATATGGGCAGAAATAGGTTCACACAACACAGACGTCACTCTTTATATATCTCAGTACAAGTGTCCCGTGTCGAGGGGCATGCAATAATCGACGCGCAGGTGGCTGAATAACAAGAATTCGACTGTTCCGTTCCGTGCCAAGATCGTCCACAAAGGAAAGTGACCATGCTTATGATAACCGAAGACAATGAAGACATCCGCGCTCGGGGATGAAGGGAAAACAATAATAGCATAAGAATAAACAATAAGCGCTCGGAATCTAGAGACATACGGTGAACCTGAGAGACAATCCCATTAAAGGGTCCAATGAGCTTTACTATCAAAGCAGAGTCAAATCCGCCGCCTCTTCCTCGACACTGCGCTCTTATGTTCTCCACGCACACAGCCTTCGCTTGAAGCATCTGTCTCGCAGCAAGACCAAGAAAAGTATTGGGGATGATCTCGACGGTTTTGAGGAGAGTCATGAAACTCTTTTTCTTTGTCCTCGATGTTTTCTCGAACAATATTCAATAAACCTGGATAGACAAAGGGATCATCAGAACGAAGATGTGTAACAGAACCGTGTTTACGCACCAGGATGAAAGCTACATTCATCATTCGTTCTAAGCGTGTTGATGTCGTATTCGTCATCGCAGCTGGCGCACGTTTCCCAGCGTGGCACAATGCTTCGTGTGTCGTTCGTCAAAGTTACCAGCTCTCTCGTCAAGGCAAGCTCCACAGCCGGCTCCGTACAAACAAGGCCTTTCAGCATATGTCGCAGCCGGGCCTCGGAAATAGTTTCAATGGCGATCTGGAGTTGGGCGCGTGTCTCCTCGCCAAGTACCATCTCTACTTCAGAAGCATCCGAACTTGCATCCGAGCCGGACTTTTCTTCTTCCTCGTCTTCTTCTTCATCCCCTTCTTCACCCTCCGAAGATTCCGAAAGCCCGGTCAAATCAATGACCTCAACTTCATCATCGGGAGCCATGATCTAAAGATACGATATCCATATCAGAAAAGAGCTTATAACTTCAAGTAAGAGAGAAACGTAGATAGAAAACTCACGAATTCGAAGCCTTTTGGTTGAGATGGCGCCAAGGTTCAACCTTGCGACGACGAAGATGGACTCATCTGTTGGAGGTTGTCTGGGTTTGGCACCATCATAAACAAAAGCTTTCCCTAAACACATGACCGCGGACACGACTTAACTAGCCAACACCCCCGGTCCGTCCTGGCCTCTCTCCATTTTAATTGTCAACTGCGGTGCTCATCCGGCCCATATTTCTTGTTATGATCCAGGTTCCAAGTACACACCTATAGCCCTATTCCAAGATGTTTCCGTCAGAGGGAGACAATCTGTTGAATCTGACAAGTGTGGCTGAGGCTGTCAGGTGTGTGGCGGCCTGCGGTCCCCTGCGCTCGTATATCTCTTGGATATACATCTACATCTACAAGCGGAGATCTTCTCTTTATGAAAATGAGACCTATTCGATGAATGGATCTGATACAGAACTCTGGAGTTGATTCGCCAGTAAGTGAGCAAGTTGTACTATTGAATGTACGCATACGTACTAATTTGACCTCTCGCTTTATGGGTATACAGTCTGTCAGCTAGCAATGAATGAGGCTGCCTCTCCTATCCCAGCTCTGTGTCGTTATTGCTCTTTCTTTATCTGGAAGAATGAAGATCTTTCCAGCCACCTATTCCTGAGCTCCAACTTAGCAGTATATCGGAACCTGAAAGGTTGTGGATGAGGTTATGCCGTAGAAAGTTCGTTACTCAACGATCTTTCTATTGAAGCATCATAGGTAACTGCGAGTGCTTGTATGAACTTGGTTTCTGGGGCATCGGTGATTCAGTTTGAACGTATGAGCTGTTTTTGTGTTTTATCTGTGACGCCGCCGATATTTCCCTTGGAAATTGACGATGGCATTCTACCCGGTCACAGTGGGACTTTGATGGTGAACTTACGTCTCGTGCTGATCAGGTGCGCGACATACTTTTCGATGTCCTGTCAAGCAAAGGGTTCTAAAGCTCAGGTATATCTCTACTTTCGTTCTTCTCTGTCAGCGCCTACTTCGAAGTTTACGTCTTTATGTCCTCGGTCCATATACATATATATATCGTAAGTTACCCTGAAATTACGATTCTAGCATTTAAATTTTCCTCATATCTCTCTGCAGAAATCGGTTCTGTCTATTTAAACACACTTCAGGAGAAGTGGGCATATGCACATGAACAGGTGATGCTACTTTATTCCAAACTATGAAAGATTGACTTCCGCATGTTCGAGATTTAACCAGTCGGATCCTTCAGCTATGTTCTCTTGAAGAGATATTTATATTAACGAGAAGCCTCATCTGGGCTCACATGATCGGTCACCAATCACTATGGTTCATCTTATCAAAGAGAGGCTATCTCCTGATGTCTTTCTGACGTATTCTTCTCGATTCGAGGAGAGCCATTTTTAAGATGGAGACGCATAGCTCTTGACAATTCCAAGCAGAGTAAAGAATAGCAGCGCATAGTAGATGTTTCTCCGAGTGACCAAGTTCAAAAAATGATGGCAGCGAGCAAACAATGGGTACTGGAAATTGACACGGTACTACGGTAAGATAATGCGTACAATATTTCACATTCTAGAAAGGATTCTGAAGAATCTTCGTAAACCCCATCTGTAGATTAGGTCAGCCAGGGAGAGGTATAAGTTCCCGTACACGCGCAGGGACGATCGTTGGACGATTCTTCTTGCCTCTTCTCCTAGTACTCCATCCTTATCGTTGTCCATGGATGATAGCCGCACCGTCGACGAGGAAACACCCTTAGTCCCTTCCAAGAGGGACAGGAAGCCCAAATCGCTACCCAAGCTCCAGCTAGGGATCGTCCTACTCCAGCAGCTCTGTGAGCCTATTAGTAGCCAATCCATCTATCCATACATCAACCAGGTGCGTAGATCCACTGTGATCACTATTACATCTGAAGTAGCTTGAGATGTATCTTTAGCTCGTGAGCGAGCTGGATATAACTGGGGGCGACGAGAGGAAAGTCGGGTATTATGCGGGTCTAATTGTCGGTTCTTTCCTTCTACTTATACCTCTTGGAAACGGTGTTCTAACCATAGTTGCAATAGGAATCTTTATTCTTTGCGACTGAGGCCGTGACAGTTCTGCAATGGAGCCGCGCCTCTGATACGATAGGCAGAAAGCCGATCCTTATGATAGGGTTGGCAGGAACCGCGCTATCCATGTTGGCATTTGGTCTCTCTAAAACATTCTGGCTTCTAGTCATCAGGTATGTAAGATCCGGGGAAATGGAAAATTCCGCAATGCTCACTAATGCGTCCAAAAGCCGTTGCTTATGCGGGTTGCTAAATGGAAATATCGGTACGCAGGGTCTAATTCGAATTACGTCCCCTGTTGACGAGAACCGTAGGCGTGATGAAGAGTGTTATGGGGGAACTCACTGATCCAACGAATCGTGCTGAGGGTTTCTCGCTTATGCCCGTAACTTGGGCTGCAGGTGCAACTCTTGGGTGAGTAATTCCGTTTTTGATGAAGAAGTTTCCTGACAGGGTGGCGTGTCAGACCGTTAATGGGAGGGACGTTTTCCCGCCCTCATGAACGCTTCCCGAGCGTCTTCACTGGCCAATTTTGGAAGGATTACCCCTACTTCCTTCCCTGCGCTGTAGCGGCAAGCGTCGCTTTTACAGTGTTTCTCATCACTGCGGTTTTCTTTGAAGAGGTAAATGCCATTGTTTTTGGTTATTGCGCGTACTAAGTGTTTTCTACCAGACCAGTCCTAGGAAGAAGGCTCGGAAAGCGCGGCGTTCAGAACCGTCTGAGATCACTCTCGTGGATAACCCAGAACCTGCGTCTCTTCGTAGTTTGCTGGTATATCCAGTTGTGCTATCAGTTTCCAACTATGTGTGTCTGGCATTTCTGAACATATCACTTAATGCTCTTCTCCCGTTATTTTTGGCAATGCCCATACGTATCGGTGGTCTGGGTTTCAGTCCACCAAGGATTGGATACATCATGGGTGTGTATGGTGCTATAACAGGCTTATACCAAGCCTTCTTCTTTGCCAAAATCATTCGTCGCTTCGGGGAGCGACAGATATTTGTCCTCGGAGTAGCATCTTTTATTCCGCTCTTCTTGCTATTTCCCGTGATGAGTGAAATCGCTCAGCGAAATGGCGTCTCTCCGGAAATCTGGGCAATTATTGCAATTGTTGTTGCTCTAATGGCTTTCATGGATATGGCTTATGGTCAGTTTTATTTTTCGCTATGAATGGATCGTTCTGAGTATTTGAATTAGGTTGTATATTCATGTACGTCACTGCTTCAGCACCAAACAAGCATTCCTTAGGTGCCACAAACGGTCTTTCACAAACGACCGTATCTATAGCAAGAGCTATCGGCCCAGCTATGTCAACCTCACTTTTCTCATTTTCTGTAGAGAAAAATATTCTAGGCGGGTACGGCGTTTATGCCATTTTTGCAGTACTTTCCTGCTTCGCTCTCCTTCTCGCCTTACGCCTACCCAATCATGTGTGGGAAGAGCCTGATGATGAATAAATAAGTGGTCATCTTCTAGGACTGGACACACGACGAAGTACGGTGCAATATAACAATCTCATGGAGTCTTGTTGTGACTCGTCCACGACTTTGTTTGAAGTAATACAATTGCCCACAAATGATACTCATAGCTTCAATCGAATGCGCCACTACTGAGCGGACAGTGCTGAAACGCTCTCCCAGAAACTATACCAAGCCAAAACATAGTGAATAATCACCGAAAACAAGATCATTGTGAAGTATTACTTACTTGCATCGCTGTAGTAATGCGTCAGAAGTTGTCGTTGGCTGCACGACAGGAGCCCCTGCTTCAGTCTTGTTAAATAACATCTCAACCTCTCCATTCCATAAATTCCACTGCGGCGTAATGTCTGCTGGATCTGACTTTATGTTTGGATTAAGGGACAGGACGAAATTCAAAAATGACTCGGAAAATGCTTTGTCGAATGCGGTGTTGTTGAAGACAGGAACTCCATTCGCGTTCGTTCTAAAATATGTGTCATCTTTCTGAAAAGCTGCCAACAAGATATAGTCGAGAGCGTACGAGGGGAAGTAGAACCCAACATCCATTCCATGACCTCCTGGAGGAATAGCAAATTCGCCCTATGGGGAGATCATGAAAACAATTGTGCTAGTACGTAGAAAATATGACTCATACCTTAAAGGAGCGTCCGGTGAATGCACGCAAGAAGAAGTAGGTCGGGCAGATAAAGATAGCTACAGATAAGATTACTAAAATATCCTACCTATGATAATCAGCTTACCTTCTCCCATTATAGCTATTACCTGAAAGATGGGTGTTCCTAGACTCTTATATTGAGCAGCCGCGGCGGCGGTTTCTCGAGGGCCGAAACGAGGGAAGAGTTGAGCGACGTAATCTGTTACTTGAACTGTCGGTGCAGTGCTTGCATTTACAAAAGCCGCGCCTTCAAACGTGTTTGTCACCGACAGAGCGATTTCCTAGAGTAACTTTTGTTAGTACTTTTATGCCATAGAAAAACAGCCTTACTCCATTAAGTTTACGCTGAGCAAGCAATTGTGTGGGTCTCTGAGTGATAAAAGTCCCGTCCACTACAGGTACGAACACAAATGTTCCAAAGAATCCACTACGATTGATAACCGTATTTGTAGTCTGGAGGATGTTGACGTCGACATTTCGGAGGCAGTTAAGAGCGTCCTTAGCAGTAGAACAACTGGGCATGCTGGTGAGCAAACTTTCTATGTTTGATTTTCTTAGACAACTTACTTTGTCTGAGAAACCGCTTCACTGAATAATCGCTGTCGCCTAAGGTGAGGAATAGAAACTCTGACTCAATTTATTGACAGACCTCTGGAATTGGGTCATTGAAAGCATATTGTGAAGGCAAGTACAAAGAACTTGAAATCGCACCCCTGAACAGGGGCGGAGTTGTCTTCCCATCATTGGCAACGACGTGCTGAATCACAGAGCCAGCACCTAGGAATTATATTTAAACACTTGGAAACAAACAAAATTGTAGTACAGACCTGCAGATTCGCCCCATATAGTGACCCTTCCCTTGTCACCACCGAATTTCCCAATCTATTTAATAATCATTTAGTTATTCACGCACTATCGACTCCGGGTTATTTAAAACGTGAAAAAATTGAACGCACATGCTGCTGAACCCAGCGAAGGGCAAATTGTTGATCCACTGTGAAATATTTCATGTGAATGCTATAATCACATAAAGCGGCGAAAGATAGCGGCGACAACACGAACGTAGTCCTGCATTTAATGCACCCCCTGCCTTAACTTTGGCTCCTGGCAAAAACCCGAAGATACCAAGACGATATTGTATAATGACGGCAATTACACCCCCAGAGGCTTCGCGGATGAGATCATTTCCATCGAATGTAGAAGCACCTCCCGCAACATAACCTCCTCTTTTAATGGATCGTCAGGACTGGCTTAATTATGAAAACAACTGACAGTACCCGTGAATCCAAACTACAACCGGCAGATCTGCTTTATTCATGTCTCCTGGGACAAAAACACTTTTGTATAGTGTGAATAATCCATGAGTGCATTAAAATCAAAATATGAACTTAAGAAATAGGCAATCCTCCGAGGAACCGACTGCTGGTGCACGCCTTTCTAGTATAACTTCTCGGTTTTGGATGGTTGTACGAAAAGGCGAGGTAGGTGCAGTTCCTGAACTAGCCTGAAGACAACTGTTCGGTTGAGCATTCGCCTGTAGTATTCCCGGCGTTGAAGACGGAGTCTGAGGTTCTCTCCATCTAAGAGCCCCTATGTACGGTTTCATTTACAAAATAGTGATGAAATAAAAACATGATTCACCTGTGGGTGATGCAGCATAACGTACGCCGAGGAATTGCGTATTTCCTGTCGTTGTATTAAACGAGCCCTCGTACTTCGCGTACCCAAGATCTACTACGCTTGTCGCAGCATCGACGACACTGTTTGCTTGAAACCCAGATGAAATCAACAGAAAGGAAGCAAGAATACGGATGGGGATAGCTTGCAGCATGTCTGGTGAGATCAAGATGTTTAAAGAGAATCCTCGCAATGTTTATATAGAATCCGGTACAGTTATTTGAGATATTGGTATCGAGGTCTTGCTTGAGAGCTCATGCCCCCGTGCGTAGTTCGCATCATCAGATGACCAAGTGTAGAAGCCTGATAAAAATAGGAAATACAACGTTCCAGGAGTTCGACCACCTACATTTAGGGGCAAGAAGAAAAGATCTGTGAGAGTACCGGACGTACTTAGTATTAAAAAGCATATTCAATTCTCAAATGGAAACTACACATGTGCGCTGTCCACACGTTGTAATGTGAACCTGCTACTGGAGCAGAACGAAAGATTATTTATATTAAACATGATTCAAGGATAAATTCCGAATTTTTGAACGCAAAAATGTATGTTAAATGGACTACCAAAATAAAATTAAGGAGGTTTACCGGAGAGTTTCAAAGTCCTGAAAAAACAGGCTAGTAGAAATTTCGTACAAGGGGGCAGTGAGCTGAGATTGGGATAATGTGGGAGAGCTCGTGAGAGTCCAAGCAGAGTAATAAAGTCATGAGGGGTGCTCGCTTCTTCATAGGGTGCTTGCGGAAGGGCAGCCCCAACATTTCTATATGGATATGGAGGTCTTCTCCTGTCCTTGAGCTCGAGACGGAAGACCATCTCGCTAGCTTCTTGCGCAGCTGATAGAGGGATCAGTCATCAGCATCACACGCGAATACAGCTGTGAATTCCTGGGCATAATTACAATTTTTAGAATCCACTGACATGGGAAGCAATTACTAGCCTGTGTGACTCGGAATCAAGGACGAAGAAGTTCCTCCAGAGAAAAGAATATAACCCACACAATTAATAGTCATTCAAATAGGGAAATACCAGTTAAAGAGATCTAAATACTATTCATATTGCCGAATCACTCTTGATAGATTAGCTCACACAAGTTTTAACAGCCCGACTTCTATTGAGAAGATAATGACGCAACGCTTTCCCAAAATCTACAATTTACCCGACAATTTTAAGACGAAATTAAATGAGAAAATTTAAGAATCTACTTACTTGCATCTATCCAGCAAGTGTCTTGAAGTTTCCATCACACGAATATCAGGTTCACCAGTTTCGCTCCTATTGAACACCATCTCAAGACCCCCACTCGAAACATCCCAGTGGGGAGTGATGGTTGTATCCAGTTTTATGTTTGGATTGAAGGACACAGCAAAATTTAAAAATGAGCCAGCGAAGGCACTTCTAAATTGGCTATTGTTGTATGATGCGTTTTGCCTGCAGGTTTATGAGCTCTATTGTATCAGGAAATGAGCATGCAACAACGTACGAAGAAAAGTAATATGGAACATCATCGCCGTGCAAAGCTGGTGGAACAGCATAATGTCCCTAGAAAATCAATTGGCAATGTCATTCACGGACGGGAACTCATAATTCACCTTGTATGATCTTCCTTTAAAGGCATACAGGAGGTAATATGCTGGACAAATAAAAATGGCTGGATAACATGATCGATTAGCTCGAATATTAGATAGATTAAAGAATTGGATACCTTCTCCCATTATAGCAGACATCTGCATGATTGGAGTTCCAACCTCCGCATACTTTGCCGATGCTATTGCTATTTCCCCAGGACCGAATTGAGGGAATAATTGCGCCACATAGTTAGATACCTGCGCGGTTGCGGGTGTGTCTGGATTGATGAAGATAGTACCCTCATGAGTATTCGTCATTAATAAGAGAGCCTCCTAAGACTTCGTACTAAGTCATATTGACGACACAAGAGAATAGGATTAATAATACCCCATTAAGCTTTCCTCGTCGAAGGAGTTTAGTTGGCCGATCCGTGATGAATACACCGTCAACAACTGGAACGAATGTGAATGTACCATAGAAACCACTGGTATTAATATCAAGGTTGACTGCCTGTAGGACATCTGTATCAATGCTTCTAAGGCAGTCGAGCGTATCTTCCGTATTACTACAGCTTTAGACAAGAAAGCTTCAGCGGGCAACGTTTATTTTTGGATAGTTCTTCTTACTTTGTTTTCGCAACGACTTCAGCGTATAATTTCTTCGCTCAAAACTGTCAGGAACCATATCTATGTCATTTACATATAAACGGACACGCACTTCAGGGATCCGGTCATTGTACTGATATTGAGAAGGCAAAAAGGGAGAACTCGTGATTCCTACATTGAATAACGGCGGCTGCGTATTTCCATCGTTCGCTATGATGTGTTGTAATACCGATCCCGCACCTAAGGACATGTTCAGGTCAAACAACTCGCCAGAGCATCCACGAAGTAACATTTAAACATACCGGCAGATTGTCCCCAGATTGTAACTTGCCGTGGGTCACCACCGAATTTGCCAATCTTCGAACGAATTGGTTAGCATCTAGTGGCAAAACTGGATAACTCACATGCGCTTGAACCCAACGCAGTGCGAACTGTTGGTCCACTATATATATTGCGGTGTTAGCATTGATCACATATGCAGCTGAAGAAATGATACGTGCATAATCCAGCATTTAGGACACTCCCAGCCTTGATTTTGGCGCCAGATAAGAAGCCGAATAAGCCTAATCGATATTGTATAGCAACTACAACGACTTCTCCACCACTTGCTCGAATGAGATCATTTCCGTTGTACACAATATCTCCAAACAACCCCGCGGCGCTGCCGAGCACGTAACCTCCCCTTGAACAACATTGTTAGCATGAATATCTGTATTACATCATTATTCATATTACCCATGAACCCATACGACCACAGGAAGTCTCTTTTGCGACAAGGTTCCTGGAACAAACACGCTGGGATACAACACAGGTTAAACCGGAGAAAGGCCATACAAGCAAAACACCAACTTCAGAAATAAACAATCCTCGGACATATTTGGAATCCCATCACGTTTAGCAGCACTATGCACCACCGGTTGAACAGAGAAGTCCAATGTACTAATGTTATTGGGTTCCCGAAATGGAGAGCTGGTTGATGATCCCGAGCTGGCTTGCATACATCTATCCGGAAGTTGGTCTGCCTTTTGTATACCTGGAGTCATAGCTGGTACATGGGGTTCCATCCAGCGAAGAGTACCTATCGAAAGATACGATATTTAAATATGAACGACTCGAGGATGAGCTGTAAAGCTCATACCAGTGGGTGGTGCAGCGAACCGTATTCCCAGGAATTGTAGGTTTCCAGTAGCTACGTCCAGAGTACCTTCGTATCGCGCATAACCAAGATCCACAACGCGAGACACCATGGGCTCTACGGCACTGGTGTACAAGAAGGAGGAAGCAACTAGCAAGCCAGTTAGAACATTCAGCGGCGAGTCGCCCAAGGGGCACATAGGTTTCGAAAGACAGCGCATGGATACACAACGAGGGCTGCTCAATGCGCAAAAATGGGCCTAATATATAGGAACGGAAGCATGGCGAATGTTTGCTCCCCGCCCACTGCAGAATATCATATTCCACGTTGGCCGGAAGTGACTCTATCTCATAGCGTAAGTGAAAAGCGCCCTGGACCGTGCGTCAGGTAAGCAATCAAGTTCACAACTGCAGTCCGCGGCTTACTGAGGAGACATGGCGTACGCCAGCAGGTAAGAATATCAGACATGCAAGTAGTTCATGATTTTTACCATGACAGACGTATACCGCCGCAAATCTTTCTAACGAGTCCTGAGTCGAAAATATGAGCTATCAGGAATTACACATGTATTTGAAACAGCTTACAAAGCACTGTATGTTTTCCGACGTATAATATGACAAAGATCACGGATAGTCTGTGCCCGGAGGTAGTATTGGCAAGGATCACAATAGATGTAGCGCTGTCTGAGTCATGAGCAAGCTCTTCACTGATGGTTGAATATGAATGTGCACCTATGATGAAGTGGATCGATGCCAATATCCGCTTATAGTACTGACGTCGCTGAGAAGTAGAAAGCCAGTAGGGAACCAGAAGACCGCAAATGGTGGCTGAAAAGAAGTTAAGATAGGCTGAGTGGTACCGTGAGGACTGAATCTGAGTGCTGAGTGCACTGTTGGAGACGTCTGGTTTCATGTCAATGTGAGAAATGCGCTGGTCATTGACAAGAAGTTGCCAGCCAGTAGTGCCATATAACAAGCCCTAGCACTTTACGCTTAAGTACTCACAATTTAATAGCATCATACTGGCCTCCTATAAGTAGTTATATGTTTTTTAAGAGGACGCCAATCCAGGTTGCATACATGTCGATGGCAGTTGTTGAGGTGTTGAAGATAGTTCTGAATCATGGCGGGCCGATGACTCCGCGCAGCGGCGCACAGATATCGGCAGTTGAAATTTCCCATCATGTGATATAGACGCGTCATTATCCGGTTCGACGCCATCCCGCGCGGCGCGACGCCAGCGGGCATGGCAAGAAAAAAAAGATAATGATCTGGACTCCGGGTCAAAGCAAAAGAGCCGACAACTGGGAAATTTTTATGATGAATAATCTTGACTTTTTGTCGATTTACGCAATGACGTCTTTTCTGACGCACCTTTTGCCTGAGCTTCACTTTCCAACAGATTCTAGAGGGATTAAGCGAGGAGCAGTGCCTAAATTATCGGCCGGTGGGGTCAGGGCAGAGGGTACTTATGAGAGATAGTGCACTATGTGATGTCCGTGTGAGAGAGTCGATATGAGTGGAGGGCTACTACTGCGGCATCGTTTACAAGGTCACCGTTGAAGGAATGTTGCTGGACGACACCGTCGAGACTCCACAGCAAGTTCTTATCAAACCCTCATAATTCTATACTGCAATGGATAACCATACACCATGAACACAATGCATTGCCCTAATTCAATACATACATACCCGATGTAAAGGACGACGGGCAGACAGACCCGATACCCAAGGACGCAAATACCCAATAATGAGAGGTCGCACAAACGACGCGACGTACACGTAGAAGGACAGATGTAGGTAGGTAAAGAAGACAAACGCTGTTGACGTGTATAACGCGGTGTCAGACGATAAAGGAGGAAAAAGTTGTATAAAAAAACATGCATGCTGTAGCGAATGAATGAAGAGAAAGAAAGATGCTGATGAGAATCGACAAAAAAAACGAAAGACCCTGATTTCAACCCGCTAACCCCCAGACGAAAGAAAATGAAACCCAAGAGACCCGTTTGTATGTATGAAAAGTACATGTCGTGACGCGATCGACAGTGTCGTCGTTGTGATTGTTCGCAGAAGCGTATGGCGGCGGCAGCAATGCGGCCGGCGTATGTTCGAACACGGATCTAGCAGGGGCGTATGCCCGCTAATCCGCCTCCCATCCCTAGGAGCCATTCAGAGGCTTATCGGAGCTATGCTCCCCGTGTGCGGCCTGAGTTTGATCTTGTTCTATCACAGCATCGATTGAAGGAGCCGACGACGAGCCCCCGTCGCTTGACGTCTGGCTGCTATAGCTGCTCTTCCTCCTGCCCATCAGCCCAAGGCTCCACCTATGCCGCTTCTTCGTCAAGCTTGGGGGTACCGGCGGGGGATTCTGCGAGCGCATCAGCTTCGGATGCGTCGGTGTGTAGTTGCTGAGTTCCAGCGGGGGTGGAAAGGAGGTGGGGAAGACAGCAGCGTTGGGTGGGGAGCTAGACATAGAGGAGGAGCTGAGTGATTGGAAGGATGTGGACTGCATGCTGGATATGCTAGGATAGGAGGAAAGAACGGAGTTGTTGGCGGGGGAGCTGGACTCCGAGTTGGTGGAGGAGGAGGTTTCGGGGAAGGGGTACTCGAATCGCGATGAATTCGTCGCGAACGGAGTGCCTACGATCTGAGAGGATGGGGAGTGTAGGGTGAGTTCGGATAGATTGGAGAGCGTAGGCATCGTAAGGGGGGGAGGGGGGAGAACGAGGGGCGAGGCGGGTCTGGGCGTTTCGTGAACAGGTGGATGAACGTCGGGAGCAGGAACAGGATCGGTGGAAGCAGGCGGATCCGTGTTTCCCTCTTCTAGTAGCTGTGATGGGAAAAGAGTTGCGTGCTTGAGTGACTCTGCACAGTGAAAAAGAAAAGAAAATTAGGTGCGCACTAGATCAGCTGCGACGGGACTAAGATCGATGACGTTGGTTTCCACCGGCAGATCGTCAACGTCATGGCCTGTCTCTGCGTGGAGCTCAGAGCTCTTCTCGAGCGCCATGAAAGCGGATTGGGCACCGTTCCTGGGTGGAGGATGCTGCGAAGATATGGGCCCAGCAGTCACAGCAGACGTCGTCGAAGACGGACGCACCCCGGGAATGCTCGTCCACGACCGAGCGTTACAAATGTCTGTCACATGCCGTCACCTCCCGCATCGCCGAGTCACTGGAATCGTCTAGAGGCGGCGCTTGCCGGAAAAAAAATATCTTACCTCACCTCGCTGACCCAGGCCATCTGTCCGCTGATAGTCAGTACAATGCCAATGCCGATGAGCATGTTGCCCTGCTTGCAATGCAGATCCTTGGAATAGACATTTTGCTGGGCCCGAGTGAACACGCTCTTTGAAGTTGTATTGCCTTGGTCGCTTGAACTGTTACCAGCCCGCATGTCTCCGAGATACGCAACTACTGGGAATTCACGGATGGCTCGTTGAGGAAGGATAGGGAACGTATCGGAAGCCATGAAAGAGGGGAGGTTCAGTGATGAGTGTACATGGAGGTCGCACCCACGAAAACTTTTGCAAGGCCGAGGCTGACCTAGACCCAAGAAGCCCTCCCATAATATTGCACACGCAAATTATCACAGAGACGCTGTGCCCCGACCAAGCAGAAATATCCAGTTACCCACCTCTCGGAAGGGAGGTGGGCCTGCACGTCGATACCTTGGCTAATCCCTTTTTAGGACCAGTATGATGCGCGACCGACATCCCCTTCATCGCGTCCAAAATCGAAGGTATTTCGCGCGCGACAGGGAGTAGAGCATGGTGGTGATGATAAAAGTAGAGAAGAGAGCTGTAATCGATGATTATTCAGAGTCGACGTAGGGCAACCGCAACTCTGTGCGCCCCGTCAACCACGAAATCCTAAAACAGGCTGGGAGGAGTCTCCAGCGGTCTAGGCTTCGGTCTAGACTGGGCTCGTGTGGGGCTGACATGTGTCAGCGTGATGGCTTATTCGGGTGTGGCGCGCACGTGCATGGCACGTCCACGATGGACGCGTCGCGTCGCATTACCATCCCTGCTTCTGCCACAGTACCACATATATGATATATACACACAAGAAATCATCATATAGTGCAGAGTCCCTGCCTGTCGCCGTTCAATGCTGTGGAATCATTCTCTTGCAGCTGAAGGATGAGGCAGTCATTAGAATGAGGATGAAGAACAGGCAGAGGAAACTACGCACCAGGAATCTTCAGATTCATATTGAGGCCAATGGCGGATGTAGAAGTGATGGTTGACATACAAAGGCTGAGTAGTCAAGCAGAAGTTATTTCGCTTTGAGTTTTGCCAATGTCATATCCCGTCCGACAATGCTGGTCAGTTTTAAAAACGGGTAACGCGGAACCGAACAATGTAGGTAGGGGGATGAAGAAGGAAAAAGAACCAAACCGTTAAACCATTGATATTATGGACAATATCACTCTACGATCTTTATAAAAATCTCTTGAGGCACAAGTTTCAATTTTAGTTTTCCTGCATTCTAACCACAACGAGAACGGGTTAACGTTTTTCTTGATCGTTTCCACATCACCATTTGACATTAAGCACCTCCAAGGCTGCCGGGCGATTCTGACGCGTTTGAATGTTATCGACAGGAATTTCCAATTGTCAGCTAAATTCCTTTCTCAACACGTATTCCTCAATACATAGAATATATATTCATCATTTGTATTGCTCTTTCCTGTGCGTCTACTTGTTGCCAATGTTTCCACTCGTGGGTCAAGGTAGGTCCATCTGCTGATTAATATGATCCTTGCCGTACTAGAGACACCATTTATGTTAGCAAGATAGCCACTCAAATGTTTGTTTTATTAACACTGATAATTTAATCTTATGACCTATGATAATCACCTCAAGCACATACAATTTGTGGGTCCCGGGTCGCGATGTATTGCATCTATTCAATATTAATTTCTACTGGAACACGCGAGATCCTGTGAGGATCCGCCTTTTTAGAGGGTATCGCCAGCTACGGAATGTAATTTCGCGAAGAAAACGAGCAAGGTTATCTCCCACTTCGAAAGAAGCTTAAGGAAATGCTCCTTTAAATGTCGAACCATCTGCAGTGGAATCCTGCCAATGATATGTTCACTGGCCACTATACGAAGTGGGGTGAAACAGTGTAGATGTCATTCGATCGTCTAAATCTGTCAAGGTGTCGTAATTCGTAAATAATTATCGGTGACATATAAGGGTAGACATGAGGCGCTGCAAAATAACCAACATTCGGGGCGTAAGTGAGGTCTTGAGAAAGCACATAACAATATACGGATCCTAATGCGTGATAGTTGCGAGTATCGTAATGTGAGTCGTTTATACTTGGTTTTCTACATCATCCCCCTGCTGTTCAGACCACGAAAATAAGCCCGTGGAATATCTCACTGCGCTCGACAGTCTAGAAATTATACCAGAATGCTGGGATAGCGATGGCGTAATAGAATCTGACTCAGGGAATTCTGGAGTCGGCATCGATGCCTCCCCAGATATCGTTGGCATCACTGACACTGTTGTCGCCACTGGCTGTATTAGCACCATTGCCTCCGTTGGCTCCATCGGCTCTGGCGCCTCCGTGTACTGTGGGGTGTATTGCTGACACTCCTTCGGAGCTTTATCAACTTGAGGTACAGGAAAAGGAGGAAGAGGAGTTATCTTGTTCCGAAGCGCGTCCCAGGCCTCCTTAGGTTTCTGATCCTTCTGTAACTCCCAAAGCCAACCTTCAGAGAACTCGCACAGGATTTTATCAAAATATCGCACAAGTTTCTCGAAATCGGAGTAGAATTGTATCCGGTCCAATTCGATAGCATGTTCGGATGATTTAACCACCTTGGAGATCTTGAGCAGGTAATTTAAGGTCCCTTGTAGACATTCTTTATGATATTCGCTTAAAGATGGTGCCACAGTAGGGTCGCTTTGGGATGGCAGAGATTTACGGAGAGTCTCTAGAATCAGGGAATTGAAATCTCTCGCTCGCACATCGGTACTGAAAGACGACTTGTTCTGCACAAGTGCCGCGGAGAGGCTAGTGGCATTTGTCCAGTCTGCTTTGCTCAATTCGTATCCAGAGGTAGTTGGCTGCTCGTTCATGTTTTCAGACACGAGTGCTCCACGCAGTCGTTGTGCAGTCATTTCTAACAACTGCGGTTGCATGGTATCTGCACAAGATATTGAATTTCAGTTTAAGTTGACAGATCCAGATTCAGTCGAGATATTAGCTCACAGATTTCAAATGCGCTCTTCCCGCTGAACACGTCATTAACAGAATATTGTGGGTATCGGAACATCTTCACCCGGCCTTCCTCGAAATCTTCGGGTTTCAACGTGTTGATGCATCGCATGTAAAGTTCCAGTCGACGTTTCGCCAGAGGTATCTCTAGCTGATAACTCAGGCGTGCGAAGTGATCTAGAACCAGGATGGAGCCGATGTCTCTGGCTAAGCAGCTATTCGATGTGTTTTTCAATATGTAAATCCACTGTTGTCGCTCTGCGATGCTTAGTGGATCACGCACAACATCTTGGCCTAGCATTTCACGTTGCTTCTCGTAACCATCGTTAAGCATCTTGTCAACTTCGAGTTTAACTTCTTTTTCAGCCTCCTCGATGCAGTAGATGGCGGCAAGAGCAGCAGTTTCGCTTAGAATGAAGTTGTTGCCCATCCAGGCAAGTGACTTTGCGATATCATAGATTTCGGTCTCCTGGTTCTCCTCGCGCAGCTGGTGCCAACAACCATCATACTTATTCCAGTCACTAGCGTGTAGAAGTTTCCCTAGCATGTCATTTCTCTTCTTGTGAGGACTGTCAGGTTTTTCGGGGACTGTGCCAGTGCTGGATTTTTCTCGTTGAATTCCATTAGGATGAATCCTCTTCTGAATTTTTTGACGAAATCTGTTCTGCACTGCGTCCCGTAATATTTTATATGTCGGAAACTTCCATCCGTTCGCGGCTAAGACCTTCTTGGCAATACGTATACCTCCAGAGCGAATGAGCCATGACTGTGGTGATTTATAGGGACACTGTTCTATGCACAAATTTGTGTCTTCCGCGAAGATGAACTGGCATGCTGGCGCGAATGTTGTTCCCACTAAGAACACTAGTGAGAAAACTATCGGAACACCTGCAATAGCAGCAAGTGATGGATGAAGTGTGGATAATAGTATGAATAGACCAAGGAAGAAAAACACAAGCGCCAGTTGCAGGAGAACAGGCAATGAAGCCACGATATTTGGCACTTTCCAGTGCTCGAGACCGTCGTAGCGCAACTGACGGCGTTTCAGCGCCTCAGTGTCGGACATGACTTCTTCCGCCAGAAATGATCGAATCCACTGCTGGCAAAGAATGCCTAACAATATGGCCGTCAAGCTTAGAGTGAGGCTCAAGAACCAAAGTACGTTGATAGCAATGTCCGATGGGTTCGCGGAGAATTGCCCCGGCACAAATAGCGCTTCTCTAGGGGTATCCGCAGTAGGATTGGTGATATTGTAGAGTTGAACAGCTATATTATGAATCAAGGCTGCTGTGGTGTCGCTGGAATCTTCCTTCAACCACTTATACGATTCTATGGTGAACGCGGTTACTACAGCTGAAAAAAGACCGCCCTTATATTCATGTAAGTGATGGCAGGAGTTTTATATAGTCAAATGATGGCGCACAAATATTAGGAGGTTATCTATCTCTCCCTGCCAAGCACTGCATGTACCTTTATCATGCTTGCTTATGAGTTCCCGACACACTTCCCATGGAACTTTTTCTCCTTTTTTCTTGTGAAATGTATACTCTTCTGAGTTCCCGCAAGTTATCTGTTGCTTGTGTCGTGAAACTGAAGTAAGCATTCCAGCATTCGGGAATATGAAATGAGATTTCGCACGTTCTGCACTTGGTTGTTTGACACTAGAGTCCTATTTCGGGTCTGAATGCGTGGCGGAGAGTAGAAGATCAACAAGTGATATATAACTAGGTTACAGAACCACGGAACAACTCACATCAGGCATTGAAACCGCAGCAAAACTAGAGGAGAGACACAGTGGAAGCTTCGAGGGGCGAATCCTACGTATCCTCGAGCGAGAATTAAGTATACCGTCGCTGTTGGAGCATGTTCTTGTATCGAATTAGGAATGTGTACGCATGTGGGTCCCTAAATAATGAGCAACTCGGTTAACCTACACGTATCAGAACTTTGGCCACTAAAAGCGGCGAGCGTCTCCTGATGTTATTGTTTTTGTGGCTGTCATGTGTGAACCCCCTAATTGCTGTATTACCCCACTACTAGAACAAAAGCAATCCCGGAAATGCGAGTTCGGACGATGGATTTCATCTATGCCGTCTCTCCGTAAGGCCGTTGGTACATACACGTAAACATGTGTGGTAGCTGACCAGGACTAGTTATCGGCTGGCCAGCCCACTCTTGACCTTCGCCACACGCCCAGGAAGGACAGTACACTCCATACCATTGTTGGAATAGTTACGAGCTTGCCGTGTTACCCGGATAGGAAAGGAGTAAGTGCCGGAGCGGTGCACTGCCCGTCTTAATTGGTGTATTAGTTTCGTATATTCGTACTCAGTTTGTTTCATTTATTTACTTATAAACGACGTAGTCTACAGTTTGTATCTTCGCTCGTTTATCACCCTTATAACTTTTTGTCCCTTGCTGGGACGTTATTTTAACAACCATGTGTCCTCCTATAATCACCTTGCTTGGAAACAATAGGGGAGCTCAAAGTTGACCGTAGACGTAGCCGTAGATCCGTTGACCATCTACGAAAGCTGACAAATTATGGGAATCTAGACTCCGCATGAACATCCATGTCAGAATTCTTGTGACCAAATGTGACCGACCGCGTCGTATTCCTCACATTCTTCTGCATCCCTCATTAATATTTATATCCTTCTTCCGCTCCTTTCAGTGGCCAGAGGCAAGTCTAAGCCAACTATCCCTCTAATTCCCTGGAACTCACTTGAAAGCTTGTGGCTGAGATGGGAAAGCACAAGAACATCAAGAATTTTTTGGTGCTTCTACTGGGAGCCTGCATCTTGTGCCAAAAGAAGGGATTTAGGAGCATATGAAGCAGATATATATTTCTGATATGTTCAAATTAGTTTTCTTAGGGTATACTGAGCAGAACCGCAGGGAGAGAGAATTTAATCTGATTTATCATTTAATCATGCTGATAATTCGATGTAGGAAGTGTGACAGGCTCCGTTATGTAAGTTTCGGGCTTTAAAATCCTATCAGCAACAATTGATCTACGGATTGATCTACGGTAGCCTGTAGACCGTCTACGGTCAACTTCGAGCTCCCCTAATCATTGCTGATTCTGAAAGAGGCGCCAAGGGTAAGTACAAGCGAGGCACCACAAAATGCAGGGCAGTCGGAGACTACATGAAAGGCAGGCGTGGAAGAAATTGACAGCCGGACTGTGTGCCAATTGATGCTGTCATAGTAAACTTAGAGGATGAGCGTAGAGCTGGTGCAATCAGTCATATCGCAATGAGAGCTGGATGTGGAGTACAGGACGGAAAGTTGCTTCCAACGAAGGGAGTGGCATATATGACGGAGTGGGAGGGCAGCGTTATACGGCTAGTGCACAGCTTCATAGCGAAAGCCTGAGTTTGTATTTCGAAGGCGAGCATGCCTAAGTATTGGCGTCTACTCGTATGCGGCAGAAGACGGAGAGTTCAGCGTCGAACGGTGGTATCCTCTACTGTGAGACTGCTGTGAGTAGTTGTCAGTATATGGCAACGAACTTGCCTTTCAGGCTGCCGCGACTTGCATATCAAAGAGTAAGATGAAGGACTGCAATGCATAGCTCTAACGCAATGTAAATGTCAAGTCACATCCGTAGTTGTCGAAGATAACATATTAAATTGGCCACATACGATTCGTGGCGTATCTTGAGAAGTCATCAAAGATGTCCGGCGTGGCTACATACCTGCTGTACACCAGCAAAACAAATTGCAAAGGAGATCGTCGCGGCCACTCTGGTGAGAGCCCAGCATAATGACAGCTGGGGGCCATCCAGTCCGCGGGCGCACAACCAACGACCTCAGCAGACGCAGGGTCATCAAAAGCATATTATGCCTGAACTTCAAGTGGTAGACCTAGGAGGCCGCGGCAACACCGATTGCTGCGGTCTAATATCTGTCGGAGGCGGTAGGGACAAAGAGATGACCACGCAGAGGAGCACCTCGAACGACGCTCATCCGGCAGCGCGGATACGTGAATGTAAGTATAGAATCTTCTGATTGATGGCAAAAAGTGTTGAGGATACACTCACCTGGGGACTGGCGTCTTCTATCGCATAAAGAGGTTTGCCTGGGACTGGCGTTATAGTTTGTGGTATTAAGTTGCCAGCGATGAAGCGAATTTCTTCGATATAGTTGTGCTGGCGGGATGAAAACAATAACACTCTAAGCGAAACAACGCATGGGTTAAACATGCGAATAAAGAGAAACTACTTCTAAGACTCCTGACTTACGAAGTCGAGAGGCGAACGAGAAGGATGCTGGGCACAAGGCTGGATGTAAAGAGATATGATGCAGAGATACATGGCATTAGGTTTGACCTAAGACCATCAAAGTAGCATAGCAGGCTTGTCGTTTTATCAGCGATGTCGCAACGGGTAATAGTGAGCTTTACATGCCTTGTGCGCACCCTAAATGGCACTCCAGGGACACCGTAGCTGGCATATCCAGTATATAACAGCATCACCCTACACCATCTGTGAGCCCTAATCTCTAGGCCGAAATGAACCCCCATCGCTGGCGTGAGGAAGGGCGGACACCTATGGAGTCGGCTTTGCATGATAAACTGTTACACTGACAGAAGTCATTCAGACTAGAGATACGTGAATTATGAGCACAGGTATTTACATAGTCCTGAATTATCTGGACAAGGGAGTCAGAGGAGATTCGAGGATACAAGACCAGAGGAAGAGTATTCCTGGGTTGCCGTTGAAGACGACGAACATACAGTAGAGGACAAGCAAATACGACAATTTTGGTATCTTGGCAACGAGATTTTTTGGCGGAAAACGGACACCAGATCTGAACTCAGGCCAAATTTTTCGGCCAAATCAGTGATATTTTTGGTTGTCCAAAATGATTTGGAATGAATAAAACGATACGGATTTAGTTAAGTATTTCATGTATAGGACAGCCTTGATTGACATCATGGCACGTTCAGTGATCACTCTGTATGCTTTTTGGCACTGAACTGTCCATGCCACTGCTTTCCCGGTCAATCCTTTCCGCTATGCACTCATAAACCGCTAGGATCAATTGATGAATCATCAAATGACCTCGGGGGGACAAGCATCAAGATATTTGCAAGCTGCTTCCTTAGCTTCTGCAAACCCCTTCTTCAGAATCTCTCTGTAGTGGTACTTGACCCAGCCCCAATACTGTAAGGATATTAGGTTAAAAAATGCAAATATAAGCAAGATAATACTTGGACACATCATTTAAATTGGATTCAACTCGCAATGAAATCTTGAGAAGGAAAATGCACTTGTGGCCAGCATTTTTTATGAGTGTCTTGAGCATCGATATCTGGTTTACAAAGTCACCTTGATGGCTTAAAACACAAGCCATACAGTAGTCCTTGTTCTCGGCAGGGCAAACAGGAGCACATTTGGCGCGTATGTCATGTACATCAGGAGCAACTTCTTTTGTCACTATGAGGGAAGGGTGCATGATTGCTGACAATGCTGACTTCTTTTTTTTGATTCTTTAAGCCAGATATGTTTCGTTTTTGCTTCTTGCGATGTCCTTTGCCATGCATTATGTCGATGTAGGATGAGCCTTGCAACAGTGAGCCAAAAATTAGTAATTTTATTTAGGTACAATTATCATCGATTTATTTAATTATTTTTACAGATTCATGATGCGCTCGTCGAGATCCATCGATTCTGCACTTCTCCTAGATTTTTAGGGGGTTTTTTTTAGGGGTGTGGCCAAAATTTTGAGGGTCATGGATCAAAAACATCACCAGGCTGAAATCGGCTCGTGAAAATATGTTGAATAGAGTCTAAATATCATGTTTTCACAGTTATTTGCCCCATCCAATGTTAGATTGTGCTTACAAAAATGGAAGTGGTGTTTTTGTCGTATTTGCTTGTCCCCTATACTGTAACACTTTGGCGTCGGTGATCCAGACATCGGCAAGCTCCGAAGAGTGATCTCGCTGGCTGGAGAGCCCGACCCGGCGATTATCGCACGAGGAATTCTGTCTAGCATCAAGCTGGTTCGACCTCGTTCGAAGAGCTTCAAGACGCACCGTAGTTAAACACTTACTGGTAAATACAGCAGTTTCCATAAAGGTTGGGAGTGGCCAGCTCTCTTAAAGTGGGTGATTACACAAGCCATGGTAGTGGTTAATTTAGTCCGAACCATGACACCATATAGTAAATAAGCAGCGAAGCAAGATATCTCTTCCATACTCGTTTTACAGCTAATTGTTAATCGATAGACCCACTTCGCCAAAAATAGCCCAGGATTCTTGTTTATAGTGGTGCCTGTACAAACAGATCCAACCCAAATCAGGCAGATAGTCCGGAG
>JASFDF010000295.1:4702-27740 GCA_036937115.1 Nidularia sp. FH-822889
AAAAAAAAAATTAATAGCCTTCCACCCGGCACATCTCTCGTGCAAACTCTCATCCAGCTAGGGCCCGACATTACCAGTGATGCTGATGCGGTACATGCCCTTTTAGAAAGGTTCGGTATCACTGAGGCAAACCCGCCGCGTGACGCGCAACTGCTGGACATTATCACCACCTTAAACCGACTAGCTTCCGAGGGGACCGTGTTATGTGATGTGGGGGCTTTGGTCCGCGCTTTGAGCAGCTTCGTGAGTCCTGAGTTGATCTATTACCTATAGAGGTACTCATCCCACTATTAGCGTGTCAACTTGAACTGGGCCAGCATCATCAAGTCGTTTGATTGGCCGGATCGCCACGGAGTCGACACTGCCACCTTGAAGCTTCTCATAGCTATTCTTCTCAACTCTCCTCGCGAGGCCGAACCACACGCCGTTACGGGCTTCTGGGAGCCCTGGTCCAACCCCCTCTACCAACTCCGTCTGCTTGACGCTCTCCTTTCGTTACCCGCCGATACCTTCAATTTTGTCCAGCTTCCTGGACATAGGATTGTCACTGTGGATGATGTCTCTGTCGCGAGCCCAACTATAAAATCACTCGCTGCAAACGTTCAGGGTCACACATGGAACTCCCTAGAGCTCTTCCAAGTGCTAGTGCGCCTTGCAGGCTCCGAATCGGCTGATATACGGAACTGCGTGAGGGAGATGCTGGATAAAGCTATCAAAATCAGTGCTGAGCTTGTTCATATGGGGCTACTGCAAGTCCCGGTGAGTATTGTCGTTCTGCATCCTTCCAGCACTGTGCTTAGTTTATTTCCAGGATCCCACATGGAATGAAATTCGTTTAGAATATTCGCGGAAACTTCTTGCTATGTTCCTGGCAGGCCATCCTAATCACCAGTTGGTCTTCATGAGGATCTGGCAAATCGAACCCTCTTACCTCACCAATGCCTTCCGTGATTTCTACGACGAAAACCCTCTCAATATTACTCGCATTCTGGACGTAGCACAAGATCTCAAAGTACGTGCCTTTTCTGTCTTAGGTATTCAACTTGCTCACCTACTCGTAATAGATTCTTGAGGCATTGCTCGAGGTCCAGCCCTTTACATTTGCACTCGATGTCGCTGCTCTTGCGTCGCGCCGCGAATACCTCAACCTCGATAAATGGCTGGCAGACCATGTTACTAGCCACGGGTCTGATTTCCTACACTCTGTTATCCGGTTCCTTGAGCAGAAGATGGAAAGCGAGAAGGCATCTCGCTTGTCGGATCCTGCCGTTGAGAGCCGTACCATGTCCCTTAATCCTCACACCATCACCATTATCCTCCGCGTGCTCAGAAACAGGTTCGTGTCTATACATGTCTCACCTTCCTGCAACTGATTATATCCCCTGCAGTGCCAATATGATAGCAGAGGATGATGTGGGGCCTTGCATGGAAGTCAGAAATGCCTGCCTGCAGATTCACCCTCGCCTTATGAGCCTTATTCCCGGCTCTGACGTTGAACCCGGTTTGACCGTGGTCAACTATGCAAACGACATTGAAGCCGAAGTCGACGCCATTTACAAGCAAATGTACGACGAACACACGACAATTGATGAAGTTATTGCCATGCTCCAACGACACAAAGAATCCACCAACTCCCGTGATCATGAGGTTTTCGCCTGCATGATCCATTTCCTATTCGACGAATACAAATTCTTCCAATCCTACTACCCCGCCCGAGAGTTGGCAATGACTGGCTACCTATTTGGCTCTCTCATTCGTCATCAGCTCATTGATTATATCCCTCTCGGCATCGCTATCCGCTATGTCCTAGATGCCCTCAACTGTCCTCCGGAAACTAATTTGTTCAAGTTCGGCATCCAAGCACTGGGCCGCTTCGAGTTCAGGCTCGCCGAATGGCCTCTTCTCTGTGACGCTCTTCTTAGGATACCCCACCTTACCGAATCGAGGCCTGATTTGGTAGCAAATATCCAGCGAGCTTTGGCATCGTCGGGAAATGTGGATGGCGGC
This sequence comes from Nidularia sp. FH-822889, assembly GCA_036937115.1. Lineage (NCBI taxonomy): Eukaryota > Fungi > Basidiomycota > Agaricomycetes > Agaricales > Nidulariaceae > Nidularia > Nidularia sp. FH-822889. Next base: position 6,710 of record JASFDF010000295.1, read on the forward strand.
AATACCGACTTCCATAATGCCCATGGTGCCCCACTCGAACCCGTTACAGTCTTTACGGCTATACAGCCTGACGTCATCGAACCCGACCTCGAAACACCTCCCGAGGAACTTTCCGACCAGATATTATTCATTGTCAACAACCTAGCTCCGAACAACTTTGATGCTAAGTTGACTGAAATGAAGCAAGTCTTCGTCGATGAATATTCCCGATGGTTTGCGAATTATCTCGTCGACCAGCGCATCGGCACCGAACCTAACAACCATCCTCTCTACTTACGCCTCCTAGATGCTCTAGATCGAAAGCAGCTTTTCAAACTCGTCGTGCAAGAAACCCTTGTGAAGGCGGCAATGCTACTGAATTCTGAGAGAAGCATGCAGCCTGGATCGGAAAGGACGGTATTGAAAAATATTGGTTCATGGCTTGGTACCATTACTCTCGCTCGAGACCAACCTATCAAGCATAAAAATCTGTCCTTCAAGGATCTCCTGATCGAGGGTTACGATAACGGGCGCCTTACTGTCGCCATTCCCTTCGTCTGCAATACGTTGGAGCCTTGTTCTGAATCTAAGGTCTTCAAACCTCCGAACCCTTGGTTGATGGCTGTCATTAGTCTACTGGCCGAGATCTACCATTTCGCGGATCTCAAACTCAACCCTAAATTCGAGATCGAACATCTATGCGGAAAATTGAATATCGATCTTGACGCCGTCCAGGCAACGACTATTCTTCAAAACAGGCCTATAGACTCGCTTGCTGGGCTTCCGCTACCAGAATACCCCCCGGACATTGACTCGCTCCCCATCGGTGGGGAAAACACATCAGCTCAGGTTGGTGATTCGCAAATCTTGGTTCTTGGCAACCATAGCTCTTCAGATTCTCAACGAGCTGTTGGAGCTCAGATAGAAGCTATCCTTGAAACATTAGTTCTTCATGTCAACATCAGTCCTCAGCTTACTCCTTTAAACCTTAACCATGGCTTCAAGCGCGCCGTTCAATTGGCGGTTGACAGGGCAGTCCGGGAGGTAAGTAAAATATTATATGTTCAATCAGTTGTCTAACATCTTCATCCATATAGATTATTCTTCCTGTGGTCGAGCGATCTGTTACTATAGCCGGGATCTCCACTAGAGAATTGGTCACGAAAGATTTTGCCACCGAACCGAATGAGGAGAAGCTTCGTAAAGCAGGACATTTGATGGCGCAGAAACTTGCTGGAAGCCTTGCACTTGTCACCTGCAAGGAGCCGTTGAAGAGCAACCTCGCAACACATCTTCGGCAGTACTTAGGAGAGCATGGGTTCAGCGAGGTGAGTGACAATGTAAATTATTTTTGTGCCTACTTCACCTCACAATTGGTATAGCAAATGGTACCAGAGCCAGTTGTGCTGCTTCTCGTTCAGGATAACATTGACATTGCTTGTGCTGCTATCGAGAAAGCTGCTATGGAGCGCGCAATTTTAGATGTCGATGAAGGCTTCAATAGTTCGTATGATGCTAGGCGACGTCATCGTGAGGTTCGTGCATTTCTACTTTTTTATGCAAAATTTCATCCTGACCAGTTCTTCAGCTTCGTAATAGCCAACAGTTCTGGGATCCATCAGCCATTCCCTCTAGTTTCTCAGCTAGTCTTCCGGATCCTCTTCGGGTCAAACCTAGTGGTATTCAGCAGCATCAAGCTGCTGTCTATGAAGATTTCGGTGAGCTATGCTACCCTGTAATTGCGAATAAATTCTAACATGCAGACCACAAGCCATCGATGCCAAGCGGAGGCCTAGTAGTCGACCAAGCTCCTCGACATCTTTCAATGCCTCCGCCTTCTACGGACAATCACCCTCTCTTGATCGCACATCACCCAACCAAGGCTTCCATAGTCACCAAGAAGCCATGGATCGTTTCGGGGTCAGTGTTAGTATACGGCTTATTCCTTTCAATACTAATAAATACTGTAGGTTCTTACCCGCGATTTGGAGGCGGTTATGCTTCAATTGCCGGTCCAGTCTTTAGCGGCCTTACCTCCTAATCATGACATCCGTCATCTCGTCCGCCAGATCTTGTTCCTTTCTGCTGCTGCATCCGAACCCCAGCGTACGCCATTGATGATGTCCCAAAAGATTGTGCAGTTACTGTACAAAACACCTTCTCAACTGGGACGCGAAGTATACGTCGCTTTGTTGGATCATTTGTGCCATTCTTTCGAAGATGTGGCCAAGGAGGCTATTACCTGGCTTCTCTACGCAGAAGATGAGGTCAGTGGCTCTTCAATATCTTGTCCCGCTTTCCTGACACCTTTTTTAGCGTAAGTTGAATGTTGCAGTGACCGTTACTTTGCTGCGAAGTGGACTTGTCAATATTGGAGCGCAAGATCAGCAACTTGCAAAATTTCTTTGCACTGACCCTCGTCCTAGCTTACTCAACTTTGCCACCGGCCTAATCAGGGAATGTTTGTCTAGTGATCCTCCTGTGGCCACTCAGAATCAGTTTGCGTTTTCAATTGAAATTCTGGGACAATTAGCTCAAGCAGGAAAAGCAAATGACGAGTACGTTGTCTATAATTTTGCTTGCTGTCAGCGTGCTGAAATAGGTGCTCAGCGTAACTCGACTTTTGGATGACCTGCGAGGCGTTAGGCGATCAGTTGTTACAGCTGCTCCCGACACCCTCGCTGTTCGCCAGCCTTCCGTGAAGCCAGAGACTGAGCAATTGCGGGAGAAACTGCATGTGTGGTTTCAACAATGGGTGAACATCTTCCAGCGATCCCATTCACCCGAGAAAAGCTTCGTTCCCTTCATCACGCAACTGACGAAGCAAGGCATTCTTAAAGTGGAAGATGTATCCTCGTTTTTCTTCCGCGTGTGTGCGGAATCTAGCGTGCAGAGCTATGTTAAAAGCATAGCTGCTGGAGATTTCGATTACGCGTCTCAGGCTCTTGATGCTATGTCTCGACTCATCGTCTATATTATCAAATACCACGGGGACGCTTCAGGTGTCAACAATGATCAGGCGAAGGTGCATTACTTGACCAAGATTCTCTCCATCTTTGTTCTCGTACTGGCCAATTTGCATGAAGAGCAAGGGCCCGCTTTCCAGCAGAAGCCCTTCTTTAGATTCTTCTCTAGCCTTGTCAACGACCTTCACGCAATCGAGAATCATCTAGGGCCGGTGTACTTCCAATTGCTGGTAGCTATCAGGCAAGTAAAGTCATATGTGCATGTGGGGACAATCTGCTAACCTTTCGGTACAGTGACACTTATAGTTCCCTTCAACCGACGTACTTCCCAGGGTTCGCCTTTTCCTGGATGTGTTTGATTTCTCACCGCTTGTTCATGCCGAAGTTGTTGTTGTCTGAGAATCGCGAGGTGTGCATAAGCAGCTCCATCTCTACTAATACGCTAATTTTTTTTTTTTTAGGGATGGTCTGCTTTCCATAAATTGCTACTTTCCCTCTTCAAATTCCTATCCCCGTTCCTGAAGGATGCAGACCTGCAGTTCGCTGCCCGTGATTTGTATCGGGGCGCTCTTCGGTTGCTCCTAGTCCTCCTGCACGACTTCCCCGAGTTCCTGAGCGAATATTACTTCACTCTTTGTGATGCCATCCCCCCACGCTGCATCCAATTACGGAACATCATCCTCAGTGCTTTCCCTCCATCGGTAGTATTGCCTGACCCTCATCTCCGCAACATGAAGTTCGACGCCATTCCGGAAATGGGTCCAATTCCCCCTATTTTGTCTGACTTCACGTCCGGATTGAAGAATGGCGACCTCCGCACCTACCTTGACCAATATCTCCTAGGTCGTGGAACGCCCTCCTTCTTGAACTCTCTAAAGGACCGTTTGCGACTTCCTGGTACTCCAGATACGATGGAATCATACAACCTATCATTGATCAATTCCCTTGTGATGTATATTGGAGTTTCGTCAGTAGCTCAGGCCAAAGCGAGAAGTGGATCCTCTCTGTTCATTTCTAGTGATCCTGGTGTTGTGGCCATTCAGTACCTCGCCACGAGCTTGGATGTCGAAGGTGATTATTATTATTTTCTACATGATAACTGATTAACTGGATATAATTATTAAGGACAACACCATCTTCTAAGCTCCATTGTACTTCACCTCCGGTACCCGAATGCCCATACGCACTGGTTCAGTTCCCTACTGCTCCACCTCTTCTTAGAGATTCAAGATGATCGCTTCCGGGAGGTGATGACCAAAGTTCTCTTGGAACGCTTCATCGTCCATCGTCCTCATCCATGGGGTGCATTGGTGACTTTCATCGAATTGTTACGGAATCCAAAATACGACTTCTGGAGCAAAGATTTTATCAGGATTGCCCCAGAGGTTACCATGCTACTCGAGAGTGTACGTTCAACGTTTCAAATATCATCAACCTTCTGATTTACGAATGTTACAGGTGGCAAGATCAATTTTCCAACAATAGAAGTTTGTAGTTATAATCCTTGCTATCTTCGTATATCTGTCATGTCCTATCTGGGTTTACTTCATTGCACATTTGTATTGTAACAACATTTTCCCACGTTTTACTGTTAAAACTGGCTGTAAGACAATTAATTTTCTTTCCCTTCGCCATTGGATTCTGTCCAAACGAAACCTTTGCTCAAAATTGATTGCCAATGGGCTGACGGGCCAAGCTTGAGCTTGAACACTGTTTGCTTCCCTCACATTCGATGTGTCCATATTCTTAAAATAACCATGAGAGGGGCTCGTTCCAACCCCAGTCTGCACCCCAGACGCTGTATCGTTGTCAGAAGCTTCTAACGTAGGCATTCGCAACTTTCACTTACCCAGCACCTTCTACACCGCCCGCACCAATAAGGTCCGCAGAGCTGCTAGTAATTATCCAATCTGAAACTGCAACGCCGGTTCTAATAGGAAAAAGCCTTCCTGCTCGTTCAAGTGCGGATGGACCCGTGTGTAGCATGAAGAGCACAGATGCCTCAGGATCAATTGGATGCGGGTGCAAGAAAATAATCGCTGTCGAAGGAGAAGTAAAGTTAAACGATAGAGTAGAAAACACAAAGAGTGAGCTAGCTACCTTTCCCGTTCTGCTCGATGACATTTGAATGTAACAGGAGCTGAGACTCATTCTGCGTGAATGGTGTCTTTCTCCGTTTTAGCGTGTCGCTGACAAAAGCAGACGAGGAAGTGCCAATGAATACAATGTTCCCACTTGCCCTTGGACTCGAATTGAGAGCAGTGGGAAGTTCGCCTTCTAGGATAATCTCCGCGTCCAGCTTATGATAGCACGCAAGGTCGTGCGCAATGCGCAACACCAACGAGAGCTCTCCATCAGATGTTTCCCTAGGAATGACAAACATAAGAGATGACTTTGAAGAGAGTATACTTTGTATTCTGGAAGATGCCTGAATATCCGGAAATCCGGAAGCCATCTGAATTCTTAATTCAGAGTTCAAATCCTCGCATGGGCGTAGGCAACGCACCTCCCATGAACCAGTTGCAGAACGTACGAAGTACCAGGTGCTATTGACATCGTGAGGTACTGAAATTGTTGCGCCATCAACTTGTATTAATTTTCCTGGGATATCAAACACTTGCGAATTGACCGAAAACATTTTAACATTCGAAGTTATCACGCGAGTATCTTTAGATGTTTCAATGCGAAGCTTCCCAAGTCTAAACGGCAATTTAGGACATTCTCCGGTATACCTGTAGTTTATTGTGTGGAGACTCTCACCGACCAGGAACAGCCAGTTTTAATATTCTCCAGCCATGGAAAGTTCCACTCTCTTTCGGAACGGAAACCGTTAACGTAAATGCATTCGATTGTTTTTGTTCGCCTATAGACTTGGAATATATGCTTTCAAGAAATTCCTGTACTTGTGGTTTTTTAAAGACCGAGGGATACCAATGGCCTTGGCCCTCATCTTCCAAAAATCTATAAACCTATTTCAACATGCGGTGCCTGTACAGAGGAATGCGAATGACACGATACGTACGTCACATTTGCTTCCGGGGACCAGCTCTTAACGACTTGAACAGCTTCGCGTGAATGCCAAACAGGTACGTTCTCATCATCTCCACTGCCCAATTCAATGCCAATAGTCAGCCAGATGAAAGCAACTCAGATTATGGTAAGGGTACCCATGAATAGCAAGAATAGGAGTGTCCACGAGGTTTGAAAAATGCAAGTCGTTATCATCTGGTGTTAGGGAAGACTCAAGAATAGCGCGAAGGCTCGGGTCGATGAAATGGGCAGATCTGAAGATAAGTTAGCATTCCACAACATCTATTGAAACTACGCGTTGTGCTACCTTGACCATGAAAGCGGGACATAAGCCTGTGATTTGAGATAGGCAGCAGCTGGGATAGCTAAAATATGGTCATGATTAGCTTCTATTCGAATTATATAAAATACGGCATTCGAACCTCCAATGACTCTGTCGGGAAAGCGCGATGCCAGGTACCATGTTCCTTGACCACCATTTGAGTGACCAATTACCACAACAGAAGGTGTTTCTGGTAACAGTAGAGCATTCCATCGTTTGTTCTTTGCTAAGATTGAAACAAGTGCATCTATTGAAGCCCAGGCATCATTTGCACTAGGCCCGTGCCAATCTAGTCCCTAACCGTAACTTGTAAGTAACAATTACCCGTGGTTTACTAGTTCATACCCAAGACGTCCTGCCGGTAGGTATAATGATCCAGTTATGGTCATTCTTGGGCAAAGACTCGGCCCAGAATGGTTGATTAGTTACGTCAACGCCGGCACCGTCTCCAAGAGAAGGGTAAATCAGGAAGCCATTCAAATTGAGAAGAAAACGCACGGAGAGCTAGTATAGGCGGGTGGTTTTTACGGGGGTGATCCAGCAAAGGAGGTACAGCCAAAAAGATCGTAGGCATGCAATTTGCATAGAAATAGGATGTTTTGAGAGCTCGGCTTCCGGTTAAGGGTAATGTTCTATGTCTGATTGGAATTAATACAGAAAGTACTCTTGAGGAGTTTCCAGATACCATAACGAAGCTCAGTTCTAGCTCGTTGTCTCTTATGGGATGATCTTGGACAATAGACACGGGTATGACGCGCATTTGGGAGGGAGCAATCCGTGTTGGCCGTAGTAATTGTAATTCAACTCCCTGGAAGTTATGGTTAGAGAGAGGGCATATCGAACCGACGCAAGTAGGCTGTACCTTTGCGTTCTCGAATAAGACATCGGTTACAGTCCACCATTTATCAATGCTGCGAATGCCGATGCCAAGGGCATCACCCATAGTAAAGCCATCGACAAAGTCGCAAACAACGTCTTGGCTAGGTTCGTGTACAATTTCCTGGGTATTGGTCTCGATTTCTGCATGCACGCTGATAGTCTGAACAGGAATTTCGCTGCCACGGGCATGGGGGTCTCCGAAAAGCCTAATCTAAAGCGTGTCATTACGCGAGCAGCAATGAGTCGAGAGAATGGGCATACCTCGTAGTCCCCGCTAACGAAGAGATCGTACTGCGTGGCAGATGTGACAGCAGGAGGAACGGGAAAGCTTACTGCTCGTGGAAGGGCACCTTCCATATCATATATATTCCCAGCGTACCACTGTGGAACGGTGGAAGATGGCGTCCCGTTGCTTTTGGGAAGAACAGTGAAATAGGAGCCTTGTTTTAACTGTACTCGCAGAAGTGGGGTATCATCCAGGCGTATACTGCGGCTCGGTGGGTACACAGTCAAAGAGGTCCGAAGAACGGCATGGTGCTGCAATGAAGCCCATCCTTCAGTTGCTCTAAGGGATTTCCATCTAAGTAATGGGATGAGAGAGTTGGGTCAGATAGTGGATACTTAGCTACCGAATAGCATACCGTATGTGTGGAAAGGAAAGGAGTAATATCCCATTGTCGTCTGCTTGAGCAGATCCCCAAGAAACGCTGCCACCATCTGCACAGGACGATGGCCATGAACGTGTGTAGTCTATTGGTTCAGATACTAGAAATGTACAGCGATGTTTTACTACCTTGCGTGAACAAGTGAAAGGGACGAGTTACAGTTCAGAGGAAATGAGGGCGAGAGAAAGTGCTGCTCTCGAGCATGGATAGGAAACGGGCCCAAGACCTTATGTTGACATGAGATGCTTTCGGGCGGTGGTTGCAGGATCGGGACAACTCACGTCCCAGTTGGTTGATATCTGCACCTGCCAGGAACTCGAAGACTGGGAAGCATCTGAGGTCAACGGGTGCTGAAACGAAAACTCTGGCATGGACATGGCTGTCAACGAATAATTAATGATTAGGAGCGGGAGAACGAGCTTGAACATTGATAGAACAGTTCAAGAGGCTCAACGGTGACTGGTGAAGAGAGGACGGCAGCCGGACATAGCCGGGGACTGTTGATCTAAGGCCCCTGGACCAAATACAGAAGACAAGCAAGTGTGCAGGTCGATCTCGACTCAATCAAATAATCTGACTTGGACTATGGCTACTCGACAAGGTGGAAAGTTGAAGCCACTCAAGGTACGTATGTTCAATATGTACTGATGTTTCAGTTCTCACGCCCGTCTCGTTGCAGGCTCCCAAGAAGGATAAGAAGGAGGAGACCGAGGAAGAGATCGCCTTCAAGGAGAAGAAGAAGGCAGAGGCAGATGCACTGAAGGCTGCACGAGACAAAGGTGTGTGTTATGTTTCTATGGAACTTGAGACGACGCTGACGAGAGTTGCAGCGTTGAAAGGTGAGTGCCGAGTGTCTCGATAAAGAAGCGATACCGAGTGTTTGCAGGTGGCCCGATGGGCGGCGGTGGAATCAAGAAGTCGGGGAAGAAGTAGGATGTATGGCTGGAATATAATGCCTGGCGTGGATATTTTGCTAGATAGAGCGTGGATGCTGGATGAATATTGAATGTCCTTTTTGCTGAATATTTGAATGATTCTTTGAATGACCTCCCCTTGAATTACTCTCCTCTACATTGCATCCATTGTGATTCGTCGCTTTGCTCTTGTTTGTGTTTAATATTCAGCATGCTCTCGTTCGCGAATCACACCTCCACGCCTCTCCAAATTCTGTCCCCTCCTCCTCCCCCCGAAAATTCCAATGCTGGGCTCCATGCAAGTCATGCAGCATAACCCCCAGCAACAGCAAAATCAGCAGCAACAGCAGCAGCAGCAGGGTCAGCAGCAGCAGCAAAGCCAACAAAGCACCATACCCCCGCCGCCACCTCAGAATGGACAGGACTTCACCCTTTCAAGCGTACTCCATTTCCTCCAGACTGAATGGCGCAGATACGAGCGCGATCGCAATGAATGGGAAATAGAACGAGCCGAAATGAGGGTGGGTGCCTTGTCTCGTGCTTAACCTCGCGTCTCTCATCCTGCCCGTCCAGGCGCGCATTGCGCTGCTCGAGGGCGAGCGCCGCTCCTTTGAGAACGTGAAGCTCGACCTCATGCGACGCATAAAAATGCTTGAATACGCCTTGCGCATGGAGCGGTTCGTGTGCTCTCATGCCCGTGTATCTCCAATCCCTGACGTGGTGCTCTCCAGCTCAAAGCAGCTCATCCAACCAACCTCCCATGCCAACCCACCAGCAAAGCTTGCCAACATTCAAGCACAAGCTGCTCAGTCGTCTCAGAAGGATGAGTCTCAAAGCCATAAAGAGGAGAGCGGTGGCAGCTCCCCCCGAAGCGAAGGTATACATTCTTACCGTGTCTCTTGACTCGGAATCAGCTGAAACCCTCTTCTTGAAACGCCCTACCTAGACTCACCCCTTCCAGACAGCCGCATGCCAAATGGTGGCCCTCCAGCAGGCAGGGCCAGCTCATGGGGCACAGGAAATTGGGCCAACGGTCCAGCAGCCGGCTCTACGGCTGGTATTGGCAAACCTCCACCAGGACGGGATCCCAAGAGTAGAGCACGCAGTCGCGACTATCTAAAGCAGTGCGTCCTTGTTCGGTTCTGTGTTCCCATATGTCGGTGACTCATGCCGTCATTCAACCACTACAGGTGTCTCCAGGAAATTTCGTACTTGACATCCCCACAAGCAATGAATCCTCTACCTAATCGACCGCTGCTGAATAATACATCTATACCGCTCTCTTTACCCAACGTCCCGTCTTTTGAACAGATGGCATATAATGGCCGACCACGGAAAGTCCTGCCTGAAGCAGGCAAGGAGTTCCCGCTTCTCAACGGACTGAATTCTATCTCTGGACCTTCTTCTGCCCCTGTCAGCACCTCCCAGGTACCTCTCTTGGAACGGAATAATCCCATGGGACCAGGAATGATTCAACAACCGCCGCTGGCTCAAGTGTCCCCACAGAATTCAGATCAACCGCAACCTTCGACATCTGCAACTCAACCAGAAAAGGAGAAAGAGGGCGAAACAGAGAATAGGCAACTAACTGCAATCTTCCGACCCGACGATGCAGGCGAATGGAAGGAAAAACTACGACTCTCCCATGAAAGTTCAGAGCAAGCCAGATTAGCACGTGAGGGGCAATCCGGAGCCCAAGCTGGCGCAAATTCTTGGGATAGACGAAGAGAGGATGAGGAGGACATGAAAGAAGAGGAAGCCGACGTTGAGGATGAGGAGACTAGTGTCGTCGATGAGGGAGAAGAGACCAAGGTGTGGAAAGCGAAAAGGACGCTTAGAAAGTGAGTCCTTCGAGCTGGCTGTATCTTGCATGAACTTACTACGACATAGTCACTTGGATGCCGTCCGGGCACTTGCGTTCCATCCCAGCGAGCTCTGTTTGGCAACGGGCGGAGACGACTGCACAGTGAAAATATGGAGAATGGATGTTGCCAGTTTGGCATCCTCTGCGTGCGTATCAACATGTAAAAAGTTCGTCGAGATTATTTTGACGATTATTTATTAGCACACGAGCAACTACTGAGGTGGAACCTCAACTTACACTACGGGGGCATTCAGCAGCCATTACGCGATTAATGCACTCGCCATCAAAGCAGCTCCTTTATTCCGCCTCCCTCGACTCATCAATCAGAGTATGGGCTCTTCCTAATCCCTCGCATACCACGTACGCTCCATACGACGAGACTCGATCCCGTGGGGAGTTGATAGGACACACGGACGCGGTTTGGGACTTGGCGCTAGTCAGAGATGAAAGCACTCTTATCAGTTGTGGCGCGGAAGGCTCGGTGAAAGTGTGGGACGTCAGTGGCCCATCTGGGGGCGGATCACTGAAATTGACATGGGGTTGGTCGGGTTTGGAAAACCAGGGAGAGTTCCACGAGGATGCGGACGCTCCAGGAGCGACTGCTGTAGAGGCCCTCAAAGCTGACCTGAAAAAGGTTGCAGTCGCATATCAAAATGCTATCGTAAAGATTTTCGACCTTGAGACTGGGAAGGAACTTTCTCGACTGCAGAGCGATATGAGTTATGGTAAGCCTTTCTACTTTCCTGTAGTAAGACTACATGCTGATTGTTACTTCCTTAGATGGAACACCAGCTACCCAGATAAATCGCATTGTGTCACATCCAACTATGTCTATTCTTGTGACTGCGCATGAGGACAAATTTATCAGGATCTTCGATATTGTCACAGGTATGCCTTTTGCTCTCTCCCCGTATGTAATATAAGTGTTTACTATTTGCTAGGGCAATGTACACACTCAATACTGGCTCACTTGGATGGCGTCACATCGTTGTCTATTGATGCTGCGGGCTTCTCCCTTGTATCTGGCAGCCATGACTGTTCCGTGCGCTTCTGGGATCTCCTCGGTTCGCGTGCCTGCATGCAGGAGATTACAACGCATCGGGAGAAGGCTCGAGAGGGCGTGCTGGATGTGGAGTTCCATCCCACATTACCTTTCATGGCCAGCGCGGGTGCTGATGGAGTGGTGAAACTATATGCTTCATCATAAACCTATGTCTGTGTCATGCTACTTATTTGACGGTCTAATACCTTTACCAATAGACTTGCTACATACTCGTGGGACGGGAACTATTTTTGCATCGTGTGTTCATGATTCTCTCCTCCATACCTTTTTATTATCATGACTGTTATGTTTTGACTTCATTTCCCGCTTAATGTTATTACTTCTTGAATGTTGATGGATGATAGTTTCGATGATGAGTTATTTACGGATCAGTTATAGGCAAGATAACTGGCAGGTCCGTGATAAGTAACTAAAGCTACAGTGAGTGGTGATATACAAATACAGTATGCGCGTAACAAGTCATGAGACAGCGGCTGACATGGCAGCTTCCTGTTTATGGACCAAAAAAGATGACACAGACCAAGTCCCGTTCTATATACATAACGGTCGTATGTTTCATATTCCTGAAGTGCATGTGAACAAAGGGCGGGATTATACACGAGACGACCACTCACGAATGTGCATTCCCTGTTCTGCCGCAAGTATCTCTGCACCAAGCGCTCTTCCTTCTACAAGCCTCTTAACTTGTGCAACAATCACTTCTCTTATATGCAGTGAATCTTCGGTGGCACCATCCTTGCAATGGATGATAAAGACGCGGACACCATTCAGGGCACCGTGCAATTCCTCCGGTGAAGGCGGGTTCTTCTTTTGTCTCTTCCTGGCAGGTCGAGCCCGAGCCACCGCAAGTTGTTGGCATTTAAACTTGACGACTTCAGCAGCCAGAGCGCTCAGCTCGTCTGCTAAATGTTCTGGAGTGAGGTGGCCAAAGAGAGTGTCATCTGTACGACCAGAGGGCCAGGAGCACTCAATAAATATTGTTGATAGCTTTTCCGGAATACTGGGGGCAGCAGCTCGCCAAACGTTGATGGTCTGTGGCCTCGCAGCAACCGAGTCAGGTTCCACGTCTCCGAAGAATAGGAATTCCTGACGTGTTGAGTCGTGGCGGATGAAGAAAGCAGCTGATTCGTATTGACCTAGTTCGTTACGGCCGTGGTTTAGTGGGATAGTACGAACAGACACGTCTGGATGAACTCTTTTATATTTGGCGTCGGTATGTAGTCTGATGCACGCGTGTTAGGATGCTGAGACGAGAGAAGCGAATAATGCGTCTCACATTGAGTAGAGGAGCTTGTGCTCGTCGTCCCCTTCATCCCAGGAGGCCAGATTGGGCCATATACGATCTGAAAAGATGCTTTCAAGATCCTGTAGTGTCTGCTTAGTGGCATAGATGCGTTTGCGATGGCCTTTAAAAGAACCGGCGGATATGATGAGGCTATTGACATGATCCAGATGGGCATGGGTTATGAGAAAGGATCTGCATATGGCTAAATGACTGGGCCATGAACATGGATAAGAAGGGAACGCACTTGACGAAGGAGTAAATGTCGGAGGCAGAGTAAGTTTTGCAGTCATTTGAGCCGGCGAGATGGAAGAGGTTGGGATCCCTACGCAAGAGTCGGCTGAGCGCACCTTGGCCAGAGCCTGGATGCAAAGGATGAGACGGGACAGAAAGGGGTTAGATGCACAAGTACTCGCCTGCTTCCAAAGCAAGGATACCATCATCCCAAGTTGCCAGAGAAAGCTTAAGGAGATATCTAGAGTAGAGGAGGAAGGTCTGTTGAGTCTCCACGTGCGGGGCGGAACATAGGAGGCCTAAGTGGGCAGGTTGGTTAACTTGCCAGGACGTACGCAGATAGGTTAGTCTCGTCGGGGCCGCCTCCAGAACCCACGACGATCATGTCGAACGTCGGCATAAGATCCAGCCAGCGAAGAGAATATCGCGCGGGGAAGTGTCTGAAGATTGAGAAGTAGATGGAGGAGAGACGGGCAGGCACATAGGGCGCGCCAGCAGAGACAGAACGGGGATATTTAAGAGGGAGTTAATAAGAGAAAGTTGAGAACAAGAGGGTGGCAGCGCAGAAGTGTAATGCCCAGGCTGTCAATCAGGACAAGGGCGGGCAACGATGGGGTTCATGCAGATGGGGTTCTGGCAGAAAGCGGACCTCACATTCAACGACAATGAAGGCAATACGGAATACATAACAAATACAGTAAACATAACATAAAGCAGTAATAGTGCGAATGCGATACAAAGGACGAGCAAAGAGCCTTGTTGACCGGGTCTGACACTGTCTGACTGTCTTTCATTATCCTTGACTGCCCTTGTCTGTCTCCCTGCAAGGCCGTGTGTGTCACTTCTGAGCATTTGTTGAGCATTCTCCTAGAATTCTGTCATTTCCTCGACAACCACGACATGGCCGCAACACCGCCCGCATCTGATGGCGGTCAGTGGCGGGGCGCCGGTGCGCTCATGATCACATGACTTACCTGCCAGTTGCAACTTATCCTGAATTTGAACTTGTCCGCATCTAACCTCTTCACAATGGACACACCTGCACAAAAAAATGCCGCGGAAAATAACCAACGCGTCTTTCAGAAATATGCCAAAAAGCTCTCCCAGAACAATCCCGCCATATATGCTTTCTACGCCAGTAAACTTGACGAGTGGCTCGGAGAAGCCAAGGCATACTACAAGGCTGCTCGCCCAGAGGTGCGTGTTGCTCACCTTGCTCTTATCTCTTCAAACTCATCTGTCCTCTCCAAGATTGTTAAACTACTAATGGTATTTACCTGTCCCTCCCTGATACTTACTTCCCTATATTCCTTCCATAGATAGCATCTATAACTTTGAAACGAAATGTCGCATACGATACTACTTCCCTCGTGCCTTTCCACGCTGCAAACTACCTTGATCATCCCATGACCGCCCCCTACGTGAAACTTCTGACAACTGTCTTCCCCTTTGTTGAAGCTTTTGAGGAATCAGATTTAAAAAGTCAGTCGTCAATCCTGGAAGCCTGCACATTTAATGACTTGGTTCTCATATCTTCCAACAAGCTTCCATTCAGAACTTACTGCAGACTATCTTAGTACCGGAGCAGTCTCTTTCTCATGCTGCTGTGCCTCCAGCCGTTCCTTCATATCCAGCCCTAGCCCATCCCCCTTCTATAAGTAATTCTACATCTTCGTTAAACACGCCATCAGCCACACCAGCTCCTCCTTCAAGTTCTCTAGCCCAAGCTCTAGATACAATCCCTACCTCTGTTGATTCTCCAGGTGTCCTGGTCCCGCACGCCCTTATGGGCTCTCGGGACCACGTCTTCCAGGCTAGTCAACCGGGCCAACAACCCATTCTCTCGACAGTACGTGCAACCTGGATGTTACAGTCGACCTATAATGACTACTGTATTTTGTTAGGTATCCCAGATGCCAGCTTCTGCATCTGCAGCCGAGCCCAGTGTCTCCACAAATAACCAAGTTGCATCAACCTCTTCCTTCATCAGCTCAGTATCTTCGGCCCAGAAAACGGAATCTACCCCCACAATCATAAAAGTAAAAGTGAAGAAGAAGGGAAAGCTCGACTTGGATTCTTTGGTACGACGTGATGTCTCGGCTCTGCGACAGAAGCAAAGCCATACAACGGCAAATAATCCATCTACTTCCCCGCCTGTAATTTCACAATCACCGAAGCCACTGGTGGTGAAATCCGAACCTCACGACAGTACCATCCTCACAGAAGGGCAGACAACTGGCCAATTCGAACCTCATGTGTCTTCTGACAAACCTTTGTCGACGATACCGCCCTCTACAACAAAGAGTCCAGGATCAACCGCATTCGCCTCTCCAGCACAATCCCATAGACCTCCCATATACGAAGTTATTGATCTAACCGAAGTTATTGATCTAACGCTGGATGATTCGGATGAAGGGCCTGCGTCTAAGCAGAGCGACCATGTTGAAAAAGACAAAGTTCCCGATAGTCTGACCGCAAAGGTGCCGAATATTACCTCTACTCCCACGAATGGCACGGTACCGGTATCTACTCATCAGGATCCGTCCCCTCAGCAGAAGCAGATAGGGCGTCAAGATGTGGGTAAAGTTCCTTGCTGGAGGCGACAGAACAAGTTTAACTGGCAATACCTTTCATGCAGGTTAATCAAGCCATACAAGCCTCTACAGCGTCACCAAATGACATCGATACACCATCTGATGGCAGAGAATCCTCGACCCGCCTATTGTCCAATACAGAGAAGTCGACAGTTCTGGAGGGTGCCTCGGATGACGTTGAACACTCGATAGAATGTCCGATGGACGTGGATGAGCCGGGCACTGCGAGTGGGGACGTGCTTCCTGGCGAAAACCTCGATGTGCAAATGGCATCCGGTGCGATAGAACATGACCATAGTCTTCCTCAGGGCAGCAGCGTCGAACATCCTATGTCTAATGGAGATGCGCAGACGAATCCTGTCGAATGTGCGCCTGAAGCCGACATAACAATGGCGAATCCTCAAATTGAAGAAGTGGGCGCTTATGGACCGGAAGTATCCTTATCATGTTCTCATCTCCCTATCGACATCGAACCCTCTGAAAATGCGAAAACCTCTCCAGTGAAAGGGGTGCCACAAGTCAATGAACCACCTCTTAACTCACATCCAGTCATTGAGGCGACTCCGTCCCTAGCATCACAATTTCATCCTCTGACTAGTGGCACCCACGACAGCTCTTCATTGTCCTCCTCCACTACGTCAACTTCCATGTCTCATGGAGGGATATCCATGAATGCCCAAAAGCTCAACATTGACGTGTTTGCTACTTCAGACGTGAATCCGGCTAGGCTATCCTCTTTCACTGAGAAATCTATAACATCGCGTCCTACTGGCAATAGTAAGTCATGGTGCCCATTTTTTAATTTTTAGCTCACCGCCATCTTCACCAGTCTTTGGGAAAGACATGCGCGTTGTTGCCATCCAACGAGGCTTGGTGGGCAGTTGCAGAATCTCCTTCCAATTCGAGATCCCAGAAAAGGACTTTCCAAATTTAATGCGATGGAGCGACCGAAACAATCATGAAGCGTACGTATAATATTTACTATGGCTATATCCTTTGCATTAAATTCTGATTTACAGAGATGTGAGGGAAAGCCTGTGTCTATCGCTTGGCTGTTATTCTTCTGCAGCGATCCTCGAGCAGTCAAATAAGTGTCAGCACCGATGCTACGAGGAATTAATAACTTCGGTTTATTCATCTTGGCCGACAACTGGTGGGCTTTCGATGAAAGTGCAGTTTAAAAGAGCTAGACAGGAATTACCTCTTTCTCCGCCATTTGTGGTATGCTTTCTGTCTCACCTTATTTCTTCCATTGCGTCCTAATTATCGGCATTTAAGGTTACTGCAGATGGTCTGGTGGATGTTTCTCAGTTCATATCTCCAGGATCGAATGTTATCGAGCTAATTCAACGCCGTGACCTCACAGGCCATGTATTTGTCCTTCATGCTCATCATCCAACGTATTCGCAGCTAGAACAGGTCCAAAAGAAGAGACACAAGGAGAAAGAATGGCACGACTGGGTTAGCCATATAACACGCCCATTCAACATACCTATAGAACCAGTTACCAGTTGACTCAATTTTAGTGATAATACATGCAGTACACACTAGGGGATTGGCAGGAATATGAAACTTCATTAAATTAGAAGATTCAGACTGAAATAATATTCCGAAGTGAAGGAACATAGAAAGGGTAAAGGAACGTGGATAGACTTTCCAAAATGGAGTCAAAGATTATATACTGTCCATAAATGGGCATCATAAAATTACTGAGAACCGAGTAGACTATTAAGAGCTTGCTGAACATTGTAGCCATATTTCTCAAGGGCATCAACAGCTTGACTTCTGCTGAATCCCATCGCGGTTAATTGCTTTACGGGTTCGACATCATCCTCTACGGCCGGAGAAACCGTCCTAGATGGAACTTCTTGCGGTGGTGTCAGAAGTTGAGACGGAAGTGAGGGTGGAGGTGAGGGTGGGGCTTTCTTCTTCTTGCCGAAGGGTAAACGGATCTATAGGGAAAAGATTAGCGAGAAGCTGGTATCAAGGATACTGAGAAACTCACGCTTAATTTCGAATGCCTCGTCGAATGTTCTTTCACCTTCTCATGTGCCTCCTTGGATGAAGAACTGGAAACACGAGGCTTTGGAGACGCATTTCGGGGGGGAGGCGATACTGCTCTCGGCGGCGGGGAGAAAGACCGCGCGTTGGAGCCACGCGGGGATGGGGCAGATGGCCTCGGGGAACTCGAAGCTTGCGTGGCAGGGAATGGCTTCTGGACGGGAGAGGCTGCACGTTTGAGAGGTGACGCTTGTGTTGAAGAAGAAAATGATTTGTCGAGTTCTAGAGAAGGGCCAACATCAAAACCAGAAAACGATTCTTCAAGTGAAGACCCCTGTTTAACGGCGTTTGTAGGTTCCGCTACATTGGTGGAAGAAGCCAGACCAATAGGGGGAGCGGGTGTCGAGTGTGTAGTATTGTCGTTAGCTGAAGTTGAGAAGATGTCATCGAAATTAAGATTGTTATGGGATTCGTTCTGTGGACTGGCTTCTGTGGCAGGAACGACAGTTGGAGCGACAACAGTTGGAGCTTCTGCAGCAGCCGAAAAGTCGAAGTTATCTTCGAATGCCGAGTCAAACGTGAATTGAGTTGAGGAAGGAGCAACAGGGATTTTTCCCATAGCCTCATCGAATGCATTCACCCCACCTACAGCTGGTTCTGCACTAGGAGGAATTATGGGCGCATCTGTACTCTGAGCAGTAAACTGGGCGGATGGTGATTCGAATGGACTGGATGATTTAAGATTTTCCACTTGATTGCTGCTCCCGTCATCATTGTTCTGGGAAGGAGCAGGAGCAGGTACCGGTGAGCTAATTCCGAAGACGTTGTCGAATACACCATTAGAAGTCTGTGCCACGGGGGCCACCGCACGCTTGCTTTCCTTGTTCGCAGAAGCAGCGAGGGCAGCCAAAGGAACCTCATCATCACTGTCTGAATCAGATTCATCAATGTCAAGTTCTTGAAGTTTGGCCCCAAGGTCTGTTTGATGATGATCCTCGGCTTCCTTCGCAATAGAAGGTTCAAGAGGAGGTGACATATTCTCAATGGCAGGGAAATTGGCAGCTACATCATTCAAGGAAAGGTATTGCTCCGCAGGCTTCGGGTCTTGGCTCACAGGCGCGGGACTAGTTGCATGAGATCGACCTTCCGCAGTCTGGGGCGGCGTCACAAAATATTCCGTTTCAGATGGCGAAAGGACAGAATCTAAAGGAGCAGGCAAAGCGCGCGAAACGCTTGCTGGTACGGATTCGGAGACTGGTGGTGCCTGTATATTGTCATGAACATCCTGGGTGGGCTCGTCCTTGACGAAAGGTTTATCCTCAGGTTCGTCAAACCCGAAGATATCGACTTCCGCAGCCTTTTCTGAAACTGTCCCATTAGCAGCCACGGGAGGAGAAGGGATTGAAGCGCCCGCGAAAGGGAGGAAAGGTGACTGAGAGCGAGGCGTAGAGTTTCCAGATCCCATAGCAAGGCGTTCAAAGGGATTGTTACTTTTCCCAGAGGCAGGGCTGGCCGACATAGCGGCCGATAAATCAGGGGTAGCAGGCAGAGGCTGGCTAGCAGCAAACCCTAGTGAATCCGAAGTTAGAGTTCGCTCTGGATAGGCGGGTGTGGGTGCGGAAATATCTTCCGCCAGCTGAGCTTCAACTTGCTCCCGCTCATTTGTGAGAGAGGCAGTCTCCAAGTTAGCGTCTTCAAGTTCTTTCTGTATTTTAGCCTTCTCAGCCTCTTTCGTACTGAGTTGCTTTCGGGCAATCGCCAGCAGACCCTTCTGCTGCTTAGCTTCCTTCTTCGCCCTTTCGATCTCGAGCTTTACAGCTTCCACCTGTTGGCCCGTTTCCGCCATGCGCCGATGCAGGTCCCTCGCCTCTTCCTTATCACGAAGAAAAGAGCCCTCGACTTCTGCCTTTTCGACACGAACAGCACTAAGGTCACTTTCTGCTCGAATAAGTTCTTCCCTCGACTTCTGGATATCTGCTGCCTGCGATGAGTGCCGCTCTTTTAGAGCGGTGAGTAGCTTGATTTCCGTCTCATAAGCTGCTTTTGCAGATGCTAGCTGGGTCTGCAGGTTGGCAAGTTCCGACGCTTGATTCGACAGTGTCTGCTCCATGGCTGCTCGTTCAGCTGCTGTCGACTGGAGAGAGCGATTCGTGGAATTGAGCTGATTCTTCGTGTTTCCGATTTCGGCCGACTGATCTTGTAAGGGAGGGGAGGTGGTGTGAGGAGCATCATCATCGCCCATAAGATCCTGGTGGGCTAAAAATCGGGGTTAGGTGCAAGCACAGAAAGAATATACATACTGAACAACGTACAACTGTGGAAGGCAGAGGATTCAAACGGATCTTGAGCTGGAGCACGTAGTGTGGTTGATGACCCAAGGTCGTGATGGTTGTGCCCAGTTTGTTGTGGTTGGAAGCGTCCTGTATGCTGGGGAGACACCGCAGAGGGCGGGGGTGTGTCGTCAAAGGAAAAGAGATCTTGTGGGGGCTCCGAAGACGGCTGTGCAGATGCAGGAGAGAACGGAGATGCACCATTAGTGCGCATAGATGGCGGGACCAATGAAGGTGGGAGCGTCATAGGTATTTCAGCACCAGAAAGTTTCTTCTGGATAAGATGGACCGCAACCGCAAATCCATCCTTTGTGAGACGACCATCATTATTGATGTCAGCTAGGTCCCTAATATACATTATAAGCTCCAGGGGCGCTAAAAGGAACGATGATTACACACCAAACCTGCGCGAGTACCTCTCCGGGTAGTTTCGATTCCAGCATAAAGGGAACCGCAACATCGCCTTCGATATATCCTCGCTTCTGGGTGTCAAGGGTATCAAAGTATTGGTCTGCACTGGCTTTCTCGGAAGCCGTGACATCCCATTGAGCGCCGAGGCCGTTGCTGCGCGTGCCAAACGCACTGCTGCCAATAGTAGAAGGTATGCTGGGACGAGCTGGAAGGGCAGGGACTCTGGATTGAGCTGACATTCCGGTATAGTCTGGTTGAAGACGTTGGCTCTGGCCCGTAAGCTGTGGCTGGAGCTGGCTACGCTGAGAAAAGTTCGCAGCAACAGGGCTGAAGGAACCACTAGTGCCGGTCATATGAGACCTAACACTGCCTTGATTGCTGGCGGTGCTGCCTCCAGCTTGCTGGTATAGGCCAGGAGGAAGTGACGATGGAATGAAGGTGATCTGGCCGGACATCAACCCTTGAATAAAGTACATTCCGATGGCGAAGTCGGTGGA
>JASFDF010000296.1:0-27725 GCA_036937115.1 Nidularia sp. FH-822889
CATAGCTGAGTAATTGACTTAGTAAGCCTCTGACTCAGACCTGGGTTATCTATATTCCATGTTCTAGAATATTTCATGTTCTAGAATATTTCATGTTCTAGAATATTTCATGTTCTAGAATATTCCATGTTCTAGAATATTCCATGTTCTAGAATATTCCATGGATAAAATATATTCCATGGGCCAAATATATTCCAGGAATATAGTAAACCCTGACACTTTTCCCCACTCAGCCCTCTCCTAATGCTATTATCTCTTTCTCTCTATACTATGGCAGATGACTCAACCTGTCTGAAATTTGACTAGATAGATAAAGAAGCTATCAATAGTATGTTGCTTGAAGGTCAGTTGAACCCCTAAGAGATGTTCTAATGAGTGTTAGGGCAACACTATCAGGATGACAAGGCCACTAATACCAAGCTTGAGCAGAGGGGAGGAGAATAGAGGGGTGAGACATCCAATTACTTAAGACATCCTTTAGACAGTGGGATTCCTAAGATATTGAAGCTGAGGCTAGCTACTGTACATGAGAGGTTTATATACTGCTGTCTTTATCTAAAATATTCTATGTATCTATAAATATTTCATGTTCTAGAATGTGGAACATTCTATGAATATAGTGAACCCTGACAGTGAGATCACCAGCCTTGACTCAAAGACCATAGATATGTGCTGAGAGCCAGCTTGCTATCAGCCTAACTGGGTTGCCCCATGGATAAAAGATCCTTCTAAGGAGAATGGAGCTTTGCAGAAGATGTATGAACTAGCAAAGGTGTCTATGTCAAACATGTTCTTCCCAGTGTGATGGGATGTTGATTCTATAGCCTGAGTAAGTGAGATTGCTCAATGCAATTCATGTTTCCAATGGGGCACCAGCAACATTGAAATTGACAAATTTCATAGCATACAGTACATCTTCTCATAATACATAGCCTCAGTTTCACCCAAATTATGATGCATTATGAGAATTATGCATTATCAGCATGTATTTTGGCTGATGGAAGACTTTTTATACCTCCCTAAATCCCATGCATTATGAGAAATATGCATTATGCACCTGCCTCCCATTGCCATTACCTGCCCCTTTACTTGAGCAGCTTTTCTGCTGTATAGAAAATTCTGCTCCAATGATTATGTTGGTGTGCTGATCTTGCTGCACAGGCTTCTAGGATACCAGTGAGAAGCACCATGGTAAGAGCAGCTTGAATGTTTTCTTCCTCAGGTTCATCATCAAGTAAGAGAGGGGAAATATTGATGGCATTCATGGTAGAGAGGTATTGTGTATATGAACCTTGCTTCAGATAGCCTCTGAAAATACAATATCCCAATTTGTACATGATCTGAAGTAATCTAGCACTACTTCCAGATAGTGCCAGAATGGTTACAGTCTGGTAAAATCTGGAGCTGTCTCTCACAAGAATTGGAGTTACAATATCTGGCAGTTCCAAATTCCTCCAGATCCTTACAGGAAGTCACCCAGTGTTGCCCTAATATGTGTCCTGATACATGAAATTATCAAGGTGTTGGATGATGACCATAAATTCATAATAGTGATGCCTTTTCTATGGTATTTTAATAAGCCAACCATTCAGCACAATTGGTGAGGTATTTGTCTTTTTCTTTCCACTATTATTGTTTGACTTTTATCCTCTTTCCTTGTGGATTGCACTTCAATGGCATTGTGCATCAGTATGATGCTACTAATCAAAAGGGTTTAACATGCCAAGCTCATCAAATCTCTAATAATTGCAAATTCAACAATATTTTGATCAACAATAGTCTACTTTATGATGTATCTCCACATCTTTTGGATACTCACAAAAGCCATAATTGGGATGGAGATTCAAGGCATACAACTTGTATGCATAAGTATGTAAATTATTTCCTCATAGATTTTGGACACTCTTGAAGGTATGATCTTCCCAGTGTTACATCTGCAATATTTCCCAACATCTTCTGACACCTTCCAACACCATGATAAGATTCCCAATATACTTCTGACATTTTTCATCTGTTTCCATTCATTGCTAAACTCCAAACTATTATTTTTATTATTTGACACTCATGATACAATTACTGTTTCCAAGTACACTTCCACTCAGTTATGTTTCTGCTCTTGTTTCTGCTACTTTTATTATGTGTCAAGAACTTTTATTATTTCTCGTATCCATAGTATTGCTACTTCTGCTTTTATTATTACAATTAGCAATACTTGTATTTAAGTAGCTCTATTCTGTACCATAGTCTCCAATCCAAATATTGACTAAGATCACCTCTAGTCCTCTGACTATGTTACCACTAAGTCTCTCTGATTCACTTCTGGCCTTTCAACCCTCTTCTGACTTTTCTTCTAGTTAACTTACATTGACTAGTCTTATCTTGTTCTCAACACTAGACTTGACTCTAGTTGTCAATATCTTGTTCATCTCCAACTTGCTTCCAACACTGGTAATTACCTTCTGATGTGTGGACCATTTACTAAGCTAGAACCTATAAGAACTGGAAGGGCACAGCACATAAGCTGAAGTCAACAGTTCTTACCCTTAGCATTACAGTTGGAAATCCTTCCAACATTTACTTCTGACTTTTCTAATGTAGCACTATCATAACCTATGACCTCTAGTCCCTATTCTCTCTGTTGGAATGAAACTTGACACCCAGCCACTATAACCTATGGATGGGAGTGATAGAACTACCCATGAGTGTCTCAGGCAAGAATTATTTGGCCCCTCCCAGAAGACATTTACTACTTGGGTAATGTGATAAGATGCTATTTTATAGAGGTATGCAATTAATAAGGCTTACTTGACTCTTCAGTCACATTGACAAAAATCATAATACCAGGTATATAAGCTCCATTCTACCATGCATGGTTTTGACTTTATTGAGAAGTTGGTTGCTAATATGGTCTAAATGAAACTTATTGTCAAGTGTATCTCTAATACCTAGACCTTGTAGATAGTTGACACGACATGTAGTGTCAATGAATCTTTGTTTAGTTCAAGTCCTGAATGCAATTTTTATTATGTCCCTTGCCATCACTGACACACAGAGCACAGTAAACAACAAATGGCTAAAAGTCATTATTGTGACTAATTTATATTCACTGACCATGAAATCCTGGATCTGGACTGGCAGCCAACCATCTGCACTAGGTTCTTCAGCTAGAACATCCTAGATACACATCTAGAATGAAGGAAATGCAATCAGGTCAAGAAAAGACAAGGGAAATTACAATCCAGAACTCAGGCATGAAAGAGCTATAAAATATAGATTGGGATGTGCACTACATAAATAAAGCAATATCAAAGGAGCTGTTCAGAAAATAATAAGTACAACACCATACTCAGAGTGCTTGTGATGGAATCAGCTGCTTCCAGAATCTGGACATTAATGCTTAAGTGCTTACCACCATTCTTGTAGACTCAAACTTATGAATACACTTGCTGATCTAGGTATTACATGACTAAAGAATTTGAGGTATATCAGCAGACTCTGATTTGTCTGTAAACCTTGTGCAGAGCTGCATAGTGCCCCACAGAATCAAGAATCTGTGCAGCTAATAACCCTTCTCCATTGGCTTCTGTGGTGCTCTGTGGGCATCAGTGCAGTGCTTCATGGGTTTCTGCAGAGTTCCACAGAGCTTATTTTCATTCAAAAAATCAGAGCCTACTGATGTAATAGGGAAGGAGGATGTGAGTGGGAAGGAAGGCAAGAATTGAACATGTATGTACTTGATTTTGACCCTTGCACTGCAATCATGTGATATTTGCACCATAATCATGCTCTCCAGAGTGAGGGGTATTACCCAGAGTCCAAAGACTCCATAATTACATGCTACTTATACTACATAACATTCATCTAACAATCCCTTCATTTAGTCTTGGCAATCGCTATGGATGAAGATAAATTATAGGGAGTTTCTAGGCATAAGCAGTGCAAATTAAAGGGGATGAGCATGTGGGGTTCGAGGATGCCGAAGATGAATATGGTTCTGTCCTAGTTATGAGTTCAATGATCCAATTCCAAATGAGCGTTGTCAGGATTAGCCGGGACTCTGCTTGGGGGTGTAAGGTGGTCATACTGTGACGTTATCAGAGACATTCAGTAAATAGAGCACAACAATGCTATCGCAGATCCGGAAAGGCTCCCAGTATTGCCAAGTTCGACTTGAAACTTCAACACTATATCCCACTATCATCGTATCAACACTCAAGCAAAGTATTCATAGATTGCAGTGCGTGGATTCATTCTCAATTAAATTATACGGATTGGCGTTTTTTGTTTCCGGCCTTTGCGCATGTAGCTGTCGTCTCATGTGATGATTTTGAATTTCTTCTAGACGTCCTGGTCCCCGGTGCCTTCTAGAATATAAGTCCTACATGCAATCAAGCTTAAGAATAGATACACGGAGGTCATGAGAATGATGCCGAGCTTTGAAAGCATCCCATTTGTCAAACCCACAAAGCTTTGACCTCATTATGGATATGGATGCCGAATGTTGGCTTTGAGGTGACAGTTGGCAACTTTATCTGTCTGATTTTACTCAGTGTACCTCGACCTGAAAGCTGA
The DNA here is from genome assembly GCA_036937115.1 of Nidularia sp. FH-822889. Lineage (NCBI taxonomy): Eukaryota > Fungi > Basidiomycota > Agaricomycetes > Agaricales > Nidulariaceae > Nidularia > Nidularia sp. FH-822889. The sequence continues at coordinate 4,573 of JASFDF010000296.1, forward strand.
TTGTCAGGATTTAAGGTCAGGGCCATAATGGATAAAACCTTTCAATGAAGACAGTTGGTTGTTCACTCAAGGTACCAATATTCTCATTACTTTTCGAGATGTTGCAGTGCTTTCCCAAACTCACTCTTGCATGTTTTGCTGTAACAGCCACCATTGTGCTTTTTCCACTGAAGGTATTGTCGATTCGATTTGATCCATTATCAGGCGTTATCTAAACTTCTGTAATTTTCTTTTAGGGCAGCACAATGCACATTTTCCTAGAGGGAAGCATCCATCGTAGGCAAACTGGGTCAAACGTCCTTCCTAGTGGTTGGACCTCCGTTGGCTGTTTCACGTCAGTTCAAGTTTGATTTTTATCAGCCTTCAATAAATTCGGAATAAGCTTACTGTACCCTTTTCACTGATCAGCGATGACGCCCTTGAGCGGACTTTGCATGCGTCATCTTTTACTAGCTCAAGCATGACACCCACAGCATGTGTGGAATTTTGTGCCTCAAGCTCATCTGGGTTCGCTGGGGTAGAATTCTCTCACGTAATTAATAGTGTTTAAAATCTACACTTTCCACCTTTCTCATCATGTCGCTTAACTCACAATTGATACAGGAATGCTGTATGTCCATCTACATTCAAATCCTGGATGCCGTCTAATGCTTTCATTTATTTTTAAATCAACAGACTGCGACTTTGTCATCCAGGATTCAGGATCTCAAGTCGATGCAAGTCAATGCAATGCTCCCTGTGCTGGGGATAGTAACCAGACATGCGGGGCTGGTAATCGTATCGATGTGTTTGCAAACGGAAATCCGGGCGTAATTCATCCACAGAATAAGCCTTTGGTTGGGACATGGGAATATAAGGGATGCTTCACGTATGTCGTCGCACCTATTCTCACCTTTTAAGTTTTAGAGCATTGATTCGATTTTTTTCAGCGAAGGCCTGCGAACTGCTCGGAACCTGCAACGCATGGTGATCCTATCCGCACCTATGACGATAGAGGCATGCACTTCAACATGCAAAGCGCAAGGTTTCATCCTTGCAGGGGTGGAGAATGGTGGGGAATGCTGTAAGTCTACTCTGCATTGTTTTACCAGTGTCATTGCCACTCGCCTAACGCGTTATTTGAAGGGTGCGGGACTTTCATGCAGGAAGGCACCAAGACACCTGATGCAGATTGCGGATCCGTATGTAGTGGCGATAGTACAGAATTCTGTGGGGCGACAGTGCAGAATGGAGGCCCGACAGAGACAACACGGATGACTGTCTACCAAGACACGTCTGTACCAGTCAATTTGAATATATGCCTACAGACCAGCACGCCTTTCGTGCAGCTCATTTCGCGTACTGCGGGATCCGCTACTGCAGCTGTTAATGTTATCAATGATAACACGTTCCCTGCCAATTTCTTCATTCTCTCGGTGATTGCTCCCCGAGCATTTGTCTTTTTTGTCGAGCTCACGATCAATGAATCTCTCTAGGGCTGCACAAATTGTAACGCCGTGGATGCAACTTACGAGGTGGATTCTGGCCTTCTTAATCCGTTCATTCGTTTCAATAGGCCCGCATTTGATGCGGAGTCATATACAGTAAATACAGGAGACTCGCCGGTAGTGTTCAATTCTGAATCTCCTCCAGCAACATTTTCAGGATACTGTGTGATGGTGAGTGCAATTATTTATACAACACCTTTTTTGCGTCTCCCGGTGGTTATTGATGAATTGAATTTCAAAACATCCAGCCCAATCCCGCAAACCCAGATGGGCCGCTCTTCCAGCCGCATGCGTTGGGCGTGAACACGCGCGCGGATCTCTGGGCACTTTGTCCAAATATTACGGCGGCAATGCGGCTTGACATCGTGTTCGCCCCCATCGCAAATCATCCTCACTACATTAAGAGTGATTGCGAGTCGATTATCATTGAGATAAATCTCATTCCGTAATATCATCCTAGCACTGGAGTTCAACTTCGCTAGGTTGTATGTAAGTGCTTTGGCATACTTGTTATATTATGGCCATTGAGATCCATGGAGCGGAGAAGGGATCTTTTTTTCGTGTTATTTAAATCAATATGATAGTGCTCGACTCGGAGACTTTTGTTCCAAAGCGGAGTTTGAGCCCCACAAAGTCTACCTAGAACTTATGCCTCCGAGAGCAACAGCACTCGAAGTCTTAGCCAAGCGGCTCCAGGTGGAGAAAACACGTGAAGAGCTCAACGAGATGAAATTGATGCTAGGTGTTGAGATTCAGCAAGAGAAGGTCGAGGAGACAATTCCTGTTCAGGAGAAGATTTCCCTGAGCGCGAGCAGCGGTGTCGAATAGGGAGAGCTGTGCTGGAATATCAAGCGCTACGCCAAATGTATAACGCTATATCGATGACTGCTTTTGTCACTTTTCGCATTTTTATTGTTTCCATTTATTCATTATTTCATTCTTGTGGCTTTACTTATCATTTCATTTCTAACTTGTTTCATCCTTTTATCTCCATTTTAATAAATGTACTTATGATACCAATTATTTTTCAGCTAAAGGTATATCTGTCTATATAAACCTAGACCTATTTTCCCTTGTTTTCCTGATGGCCCCGCCCCCCTTGAGCATGCGACCCAATTCTAATTCAGTCATTTTAAGCGGCGTAACCATACCCAACAGCCCGCATGGCGCAAATGATTTATATTTACTATATTCTTATCAACAGTGGGTCTTCTGCCAGGTCAGTGTTTTCACTGTTGGTTCTTCAAGCGATATCCATGCCGTCCCATATACGTCTTGGTGCGTAAGTAACAGCAATGATTACATATAGATGGTATTTACCAAGCAAACTCGGGCACCTGTAATGCAATTCCACGCTAATACCTTCACAAAGTCACTGACTTCATCATATCATCGTATAGTCTCCGGTGAACCTGGAGCGGCATCATGTTTCCGTAGTCCTCCATGATGTTGCTAATCGTTTCGAGCTCCAGTCTTATTTTCTTTTTTAGAATATAGTCAGAGGATCTTGGAAAGTTGATGAGGGAATTCGATAGGCGGAATATATGAGAGCCGAAAGCAATGAGCCAGGCGGTATTCTGTCCAGAATTGGGCCGATCAGCATTGGAAAGTTCGTCATGATCATCCATGTCTGGATGACTCATGGCATACGGCCGAGAGATGAAGCTCGCGGTAGATACACCAGCCTAGAAAATGTTCCGATGATAGTGTCGCAGGAAAGATTGTACGTATTGGTAAGCGTAGGCGTGGATGCAGCTGCAGACCCATACGGCCCAGCTGGTTGGGAGTGCTGCAAAAAGAATTACTGGACATGGCGTCACCAGCACAAAGAGACGGTAATCGAACTTGAAAATAGCGGTGAGATTCAAGTTGAGAGAGAACGATTTATACGGGATATGGGAGACGTACGCTGGAAAATGCGAGGTATCCATGTAGCGCTGAAGTACAATAAGACCGTCAGACACAAATTGGTATTTAATTAATGAGAACATTCCCATTCATGTCCAAGTGTACAACAAGCACGTCACATATTTGGAACAAAGTACATATACCCCTAGCGAACGTTGCCAGTGTGGGTCCAGATAGACAATAAGTTGAGGACACTGCTGGAACAAAGTGTAGCGCCGAGCAAAGTGCTGCAAGATGTGCAATGCGGCAAACATAAGGTAGATGTCATCCATAATCGAATAAGATCACATGATGTGACAAATTTGTGACATGTACAATCAAATAAGGAAGGTATCGCTCGGAGAAACACTGGAATGTCATTTTGAGACTTCAAAGAAGAATTTTGAAAATATTTCGCCTACAAAATGTTTTAAGAACCAATTTGAATGATATATCAAAATTTCGTGAAATCGGAGCACTTTGTGCAAAGTAGTTCCCAAAAGGAAATGTCGTGCATTGATATCCCCTAAATCTGAGTTCACAGCTGTTTTTTGTCACTTCGAGGAGCTCTCACCAGAGCCTCTTCTGAGATTTGCAATTTTTACCATCTTTCTGCATTTTGGAGGTGGCATGTTGCGAAATGGAAGGTTTGTGTGGATGGGGTGAAGGATGTGTAAACAAGACGCGTTTGCAGAAGCAGAACTGAATTTCGTTTTGGGAACTAGTGTACCAAATCAATGTATTTCTTTACAAAAAGTTCATATTCGCGTGTCTGTGATGGTGAACTACAATTTATGGGCGAGACTTCTGGGAAATTGATCTTCGATCCAGCAAAAAGCGCGTTTTTCGTGTTAATTGACTGTGTGCCTTCCATTTCTGGAGATGTCATATCTCTCACGTGATCTTATTCGATTATGGATGATTCTCTTTTCATGTATAGGACATCTACCTTAGATATATAAAAAGGGGTGGGAATGTTGATCGGCGACTTGAGATGCAGTTGTGCTTTCTGTGGGTCCATATGTGATCCCTATTTTCGCGACCATGCTCAGTTCTCTTGTCTCTGCCACCTCTTATACTTCAGCGCTAAGGAAAACGCGTCTTCAGTCTGATATCTACGTTGTTTACTCAAAAACCCCTCATCTGGTCATAGCTGGCTCAACATGGACATATCAGAACTTCCCCGTCTACCTGGGCAGCGTTTTGGTCCCTCTAATAGGTACAATATCATGATCGAAGCGTTAAAATAAAAGTGCACGCTTCGTAGTCGATCACAAAGCAATGGATTCGCGTTTGACCTCGGTGAGCTCGAGAGGCAAACGGATGAGTATATATAACAATTGTAAACTACTTATACTAGAAGATCTGAAACAAATATGCAAAATAGGATAAAGCCACAGAAATGTAAACTAAAAGGAAAATGTAAATATGCGAAATGCAGTGCATTGCGAAATGCTCGCAAACGAGTGCCCATTATTCCAACATGAAGGACTTATATCCTGAAGAATATTTCTGGAGAGATTATCAGCCATGCTTAGATCTCGGTATCAGCCAGGTTGGATTGGCTTATGGCTCGAACACCGTTCCAAAACATGGCATGATTCCGAAGATGCCCGGTTATCCCCATTATATTAAATTCCTATTACTGGTGAATTTACTCATGTGAAGCCATTCCTTATATAAAAGAGTTATAAAAGAGTTGGAATTTTGACGCAGTCCGCGTATCCGACGGATTACCAGTGATATTGAAACTCATCGAGCTTCCAGAATATAGCACTGAGGTCAAAACCGCTCAAATTTTTTCCGCCGAGTCTTTATCACCAAACATGAGAAACTACTGCATGAAATTGTACGGGGTGTCGAATGTGCTGAACAACGAAAGCAAGGCAATCTCGGACATGCCCCTTCCACAGGAAGTCCACAAACCACCATTTTACACAATCGGGGAAGTGGTCGATTTTATTCGACAGATGTTTGGGGTACTTCACTTTAGGTCTATTCAATCCAGTCTTTTTTAAACACGCTTTTACTAGGGGTTGCATTTCATGCACATTAACCATGTGGCTCGAAGATATGACGCCCAGGGTACTTCTTCGCCATTGGAGCCTGTATATGGAGGCGATCGTAGTGTTCCGAAATTTAAAAAGGGAGAGCTTTGTGATCCATTCCTGATAGATGTTGACTGCGGGAAACATTATACGAACTTTTTTCATAGAGATATTTGGTGATATGGAATATCCATCCTATTCTGATACTCGACTCAATTACTTGCTCAGGGAGATAACTTACACCCTTGCAAACGTGGATTCTATTTTATAAAGAAGCTGGTTGCGGATATGGTGCAGGAGGATCCAAAAGCTCTCCCCACGATGGATGAGGTAGAATGTTTTGACACCATCGTACGTAATCCCAGTGGTTGGAAGCTGCGTTCGCGGGTAGTGCCAGTGAAAGAGTCCCGCTTTGTAGGAGTCTTTCTCTCGACCGCTCATTGGACTAAGCAGATTAAGCTTATCGGGAAGGGCGTGCCTTCAATACCTAAGGCCAAGAAGTCGGTAGCTAGTGTGTCGTGTAGTAGCAAGACACAGTCTTTTGCGTATGATGCCAGAGAACAAGGTATGATGATCATGAAAGCCGTGATATTAAGCATTAGGCGTAGAAGCAACACAGTACATACATGACGGATTCGATCCATCCACTTGTATTCCTACTTGTTTTAAGCTTCGAGATCCGAGTCTGGGGGCCTTGCTTCCCCTCCACTGCCCTCTTCCTCTTCCTCGTCGTCAGAGAGACGGTGGTTGGGATTGTGCACGAGAAGATCTTCAGAATCATTCATATGCGTATCTAGAATGCAAGGCTCAGTGTCTCCTCTGACAGGTAAAGAACGCGACATAGCTCACCTTTATTCCGCCGCGAATCCTGGTAGGTTTTCTCGAGATCTTCCATGATCTTCTCTTGCTCTGCGCTCACTTCTTCTGCCGTGTTGCATTTTTTATATCGCTCAAAGAATGACCTGCCCGCAGGGGTGATTGGTTCATCTCCTCTTGAAGTGGACTGCTCGGATTGACTCACCGGTTGACGTTCCAAAACGAGCCTCCCCACCCGAAACCGCTCATTAACTTCTCCGCGTAGGAGTCAAAGCCAGAGATGTAGAAGGCGGCTGCGAGTGCTTCCACACAGTTGAGCCGCCATGGCTTGCCATAGTTTGTCGGGTTTGTGGCCAAGAGATAAGGAACTAAAGGGCCGTCAGACCGGCTGTGGGCGATATTGATAAACATACGAACGTAATCTTTCGTGTGGACTGGAGATTTTGTTGAAAGGAACGTCGTCTAGACGGGCCCAAGAGCACTCTACGACGGCGAGTCCGCCTTGCAGGATAATGTCGCGATCTGAAGGGCTGATCACTTGTTTTCCTTTTGGTCTACAGATACGAAAGAGCGTTAGTAAGAGGTGTGAATGGAACGATAACAAAAGCATCATGATGAAGCTGAATCGAATACGGACATGAAGAAATGAAACGTATGCTCACGAAACGACGATGCCTCTGAAGCGCGAGCCGACCTTGAGCTCTTTGATCAGACCGAGGCGTGCCAGTTTCTTGCCAGAACAACGCCGGGGATCGCAATGATCAAAGTCCTGCAACCACCCAGTCAGACTTTGAGAAATAGGGATATGAAACGGACTCACCCACATTGCGACTGGCACCTCGATCTTAATGTCGTTCTCGCTGTCCTCTTCTAAGGCAAATGTAATTTGATCAGGAAAGTAAAAGGACCGAAATAATGTGGAGCGCACCTCCTGAAGAGCCTTCTTCGCCAGCATCGTCCTCAACGTCGTCCACAGCACTATCGGGTCTGCCGTTGCCTCCGCTCCGTAGTTCGGAGAAATCATGTCCAGCTTCTCGTCGGCCTCCTCGTGAACCCCCTCTGCCTCTGCCTCTTCCTCGATTTCCTCTGCGACTTGTCGAGCCTGATGGCGTTGCGGAATGTTTCTTGGGCATAGAGAGAAAGGGACGGCGATGAGAGAGTCGAGCGCGGTCCGGCAGTAAATTGGGTAAGCGTGGGAACAATCCCGTGCTGCTTACCGCTATCAACTTTTTCTTGAACGCTGACAGCGTCGAGTGCCATGTTCCCAACAGTGGTGCGACTATCTAAGGCCTCAAGGCGGTCTCTGACTCCGAAGAGAGGTAACAAGGACTTCTACAAGGGTGCGTGTTCTACTTGGTGTGCTGAGGGAGTGTTAGCTGATTTTTGGTGCACCCATAGGTACTCGTGCTGCGTATCTTGGTGGTTGGCGCACCGGTGCTCCTGGTGTGCACGTCGTTGGCGGCAAGGCCAATTATCGCTTAGTGGAGGAGAAAGTGCGTGTGTTTGTTGCGCCGCCGATAGAGGAGATCAACTCGTCAACGGTGCGTCCTCACGCTCATATTGCGACTTGCTACTCCTAACCCGGGCTCCCGTCCGACAGCTCAAGCCATACGTAGCTCTTGGGGTTAGACTCAAGAGATCAGAAGAGCGCGCTGTATTTGGGAAGTTCCCTGGGCCGTGGGGTTTGACGCCGCAGCACTTCTTGCAGGTTGCGCGTGGATATGGAGCTGCGCTTGAAAAAGCTAAGCAAGCGGTGGTTACGGGAGCGGAGGGGACCCCGGTGACAATCCAGGTGACAGAGGGAAGTAAGGAGGCGGCCAAGGCCTAAGACGGTTGAAGGTACGAGTGCTTGTTGTTCAGGCTGCATTTACGGCTGATTGTTTCTAATAGAACCACAACTATCCATGAGGCCTCTTGTTGCAAAAGTAGGCACCACTCCTGCCTGTGAAAGGCCCCTTTCCGTCTCTGATCTATCAGTCAAGATCAGGGAGGTGCAGCACGTAAAGCTAGTTTACGTCCTACGATGTACACTATAATACCCGTATTTTCTAATGCACAAGCGTAGACTTGCTCCAGGAAGCATGCTCCCGCGATGCGCAAGGAACACCCGTATTCTGTGGTGCTTGTTCCCTGAGATGGATTGCGTATCCCTCAATGTTATAGCATTCTTAAGCGCGCGATATGGTGTCCTGTTCATCCGAACGTGATCGACTGCTGAGAAGAGTTCATGCGCAATATTACACGTGATGGAACTCCGCTGAAGCTCAGCCTCAGCTAGTTGAGCTTGCAGCCTTGTAGGCCTGCCACTGTACGATGTACCGTACATATGATTACCGACATTTTCTAATTCACAATCATACTTCAATACTGGAAGCCATAGTCCCAGCATGAACAGAAGACCAACACTTTTTGGTGTGTGGTTTAGACGGTCGACCTCATGACATTCTTGAGAGTTGCTCCGGAATTGCGAGGTACGTCTGGTCTGCTGCTCTACTTCTCGTGGACTAATTCATGACGTTGTAACGGAAGAGAAGCAAAGACGAACTGTCCCCATGGTCTAGACTTCTACTGCCGGTCTACTTATAGGCACGGCGGGTGGACGAGGCTGCACCCAGCCTTGGAAAAGCCGTTGGAGTTACCACTCTGCTGGGGTTTGCCACTCAATGGAAATCCCAGACACACCTCCTACGACGTCATCCTACCCGCCTTCCAGGCAGTCGTAGGCCTTCTAGCGTTGTTACTTCCCTCTCACGCGTTCTTGATAAAAGGGCAGCAAAGCTTGCGTATCCTCAGACCTTCTACACTTTCGCTTGAAAAATACAGTTGAATATGGCTACATCTGCTAGTCCCCTGGTTGGAGTTAATGCTGCTTTGGCGGGTGCCCTGCCCGCTCGTAGTGCTCTCGCTCAGTTTGCTTTGGTTGACAAAGTAGCTTTGATTACGGGTACGAGGTCCACCTTCGTCTATCTTGCGCCCATCTCTGATCATGCTTGTGTTTTAGGTGGTCACCGCGGCATTGGTCTTGAAATGGCGCTTGCCCTTGCAGAAGCAGGCGCAATCGTGTACTGCCTCGATTTGGCCGCTCAACCAGACAATAGCTGGTTGAAAGTGCAGAACTTCGTCTCGGAGCTCTCGGTTTCGGCTGAGACGGGCACGAAGGGCCGGCTGGAGTATGTTAGCGGGGATGTCACTAACCAGAAACAGATGTGGGAGATCGCGGCGAAGATTGCTGAGAAAGAGAGGAGGCTGGATGTGTGTGTTGCTAATGCTGGCATTCTTGCAGGTGCAGAATGTCTTGATTATGATGGGGACGCGTTCAAAAAGGCGAGTTTCCATTAAACCTCCACGAGAATGAAGTGCTTATGTCGTCGCTATGCAGCTCATGGACGTGAATGTCAACGGTGTCCTTTTCACTGCTCAGGCAGCGGGAAGACAGATGGTGCGTCTGGGCATTCGCGGAAGCATCATCATGACGGGGAGCATGAGTGGAAGTATTACCAACCAGGTGGGTGTGGCTTGCAATCTGTTGGACATACGTAAGTAGCTGACGACTTCGCTTGCAGGGGCAGCACTGGACTGCGTACAACACGAGCAAGGCAGCCGTTATTCAGATGGCGCGGTCGATGGCATGTGAGCTTGGCGTCAAGGGCATCAGAGTGAATACGATTAGTCCAGGATATATCTATACCCAGTACGCAATGTGTTTGTCTTTGCTGCTCCTACTGAATGATCGCTCTTGTAGAATGACCAAAAACTTCCTCGACCCCCAGCCGCTCCTCCTGAAGGAATGGTCATCCCAGAATCCCCTTGGACGCCTGGGACGCCCTGACGAGCTCCGGGGTGTCACAATCTGGCTTGCGAGCGACGCTTCAACGTTCTGTACTGGCAGCGAGTGAGTGGCTTTATTTTTGAGTGGCGTCGCGTTGCTGATGCCGGAGTTTTAGTATCATCGTGGATGGCGGTCACAGGGCATGGTAGTGGATGCAGAGCGGCTCGGCGAATTACAGGGCGCTCTTGATGTATCAATATTCCGAATATCATGTACAAAAGTTTTCACTGCTGCAAGTTACACACCTGCCTCATCGATTCGGTGTGCAAATGGAATGCAACTCGAGTGGACAACGACAGAAAGGCTGAAGCTAATTGTACTGACGTAATTGGCAGAAGCTGTTGACAAACGCGGCGCAACACCAACTTTGCTTGACTTCCTCTACTTTCCTTCATTTTACAGCTGCAATGCCATCATTTTGAGCGAGAAGACACAGGTTCATAAGACAGTCTTTCGACTGGCAAGTAATTAAAATTCACGAGTGCTAGCGACAATCCGGCGCAATGCTCCAGCTATCGATAAGTGATCGTATTTCACGAAGGAGATAGCACGATATCATGTCATGGGGCTCTAGGCTACCTCTGTACCGAGTACAATAATATTTTGCTATGCATAGCAGTAGTCGGTACATGGTTGAAGATTTCCGGAATATGTTGGGGAATGGATGGGTCGAGTGGCTTACGTACTTGCACGTGTCGCCAGTTTTGCAGTTGCGGCTTTTCTTGGCTGGCTCAGCTGCGTTCCTGTTTCTGCTGCTCTTTAGCTACTCTCCTCCTGCAGTTCCTACGCTCGACGGGGCTCAAGTCCTTATATCCTCGCCCGACTCTGTTTTCTATATATCATATTCTGTATTCTCTATAACTCCCCCGCGTTCCCAGTTATCCCATCTGCGCACTCGTCTGATATGCCGACAGATTCTCCTACCCAGCACGACTCGGATCGCGACAGGGACCGCGACAGGGAGGCCGACCGCTCTGACCGCGGAGGCTCAAAGCAGAAGGCCCAGTCTTCCTCGTCGAAAGGTGCATCCACTCTACAGTGCATGATCGAAAAAAATATCATTTTTTAACGTCCTCTGCTTCCAGCGAAGGACCTCTCCCATGTCCCTTGCAAGTTCTTCAAGGTCGGAGGATGCACGGCGGGTGCATCGTGCCCGTTCTCCCACAGCATGGCGGAGCCGGGCGGCCAGAAGGAGACCTGCGCTTGGTTCGTGAAGGGCAACTGCAAGTTCGGCCACAAGTGTGCCCTTGCGCATATCTTGCCCGGTCAGACCATGGCGATGGACCGCAAAAACAAGAAAGCTGCCCAAGCTGCTGCGGCGGCCGCATCTGGTGGAGGCGGGGAGAAAGGTAGCAAGGATGGCAGGGGCAGTAGGGGCAAGCGGGATGGCTCTCTCGCTGGCGCAGGTGGTAACGGTGCCCGAAACCCTCTACTAGGGGTTGGGTCTACCGCCCCGACGCGTGTCTTACATTCGGGCGCCTCTGGTGCGTCCACCGCCGGCCGGCCCCCGATGACCATGCCCCTCAAGGCAACTATCTCTCCTTCGGCCCCGGCGCCGCCGCTCAAGGACACCGATTTCGCATCCTTTGGGACGCTGGACGAAATGGAAGGCGTAAAGCTCTCCACAGCACCAGCGCAGGGAAAAGCATCCGGCTCTCAGGAGCAGGAGATCGTTTCTGGAGCTACGGAATCTACTACGCCTAAGGGGGATGCCGAACTTGCCGCTGAGGCGCAAGAGGCGTCTGGGGCGGAAGCCCTGCTTAAATCTGCATCCCCTCCTGTCCCTCTTCCTCCTTTAGCCCCGCGCACCTCGTCCAATAATACCGCCGCAGACTTTGGTCCTATCGGCTCCCCACCGGGCTACAGATCCTCGCAGCCCACGTCACCGTCGCGCATGAACGGCACGTTCTCCCCTGGAACATCGCCCCGTGCCCAGTCCCACCTCAACGGAGCCCAGATGAGCTCCTCCCCAAATACCAGCAATGGCGGTGGGTTTATCTCCAGCTCGCCATTCTCCGCGCCGGGGTCGCAGAGCGTCTTCTTGACCGGCTCGTATACCACTGGAGGAGGCATGGGTGGTGGCATGGCTGCTAGTTTGGGGAGCGGCCTCGCAATGATGGGCGGGAGACGCGGGTGGGGCGACTCTACCGACAGCGCGGCGTCGAGTGTCGGGGCGGGCAACTATGGTGGTATGCTCTCAACGCAGATATCGGCTTCAGCGACGCAGCAGCGTCCCACGGGTATGGGCCAACTTGCTGGAAGGAGTGACTTTGATATTGGGTTTGACTACGAGGATTATGGCGGAGGCATGTCGAGGCGGAGGATGATGGCTCTTGGAAATGAAGACGCGGTCTTGGATGAGGATTTGGAGGACTTCATCCCGAGCTCGCTGACGGATTTGCTGACGCCTGAGGAGAGGAATCGGAGGATGTCGAGGAGCAACTCGGGCCAGGGTGCAGCAGCTGGGGCTGCTCCTGCGTTTAATGCTGGTGGGATGAGTGGTGGTGCTGAAGGAGGGGCTGGTGCAGGAGGAGGAAGTGGACTTGGGCATCGCTATTCTCGCTCTGTGCCTGCTCCGTCGCTGCTTGGAGACATAAAGTCAATTTGGGCCGACACTTCTGCCCACCCGATGCCTGCCGCCCCTCCAGCGCACCAAACACATCGTGGGACGCCTTCCTCGTCGTTCTCGTCTCGTTTCGAGGCGATGAATATTGGGAACGGATCGAACACCGATGACATGGGATTGAGCATGAGTATGGGAAGCTCTGGGGCCCCCTCTTCGCTTGGTATGATGAGCCCGAGCAATGCAAGTGCTGCATTCCTGCCTGGCCTGCATCATCACTACCTCAACGCGAAGGCCAAGCAAGCACAGCAGGCGCAGCTCGGCATTGCTAGTGGGCTGGCCGCCGCGCGCAACAGGGGGACCAGCGGCCCGCTGTTCTCAGGGAATGGCGCAGGCGTGCCGAGCAACTCGATAGCCAGCAACTATCTTCACCTCCCATCCGGCCTCAGCTCGGCCTCCGGTGTTCATACACACACACACGGAAGCACACAACATATGTACCGCACGACCCCATCGCCCTTCGATCTTACGCAGACCTTGCACCAGCCCCAGCAATCTCAGACTGCCCGGCCTATCCCAGCCACTCATAATTCAGAGCACCAGAACCCCAGTGGTGGTGACGATCCTTTGTTGGGGCCCCATATCTTGTCTCCCAGCGCGAGAGCGCTGCAAGCGCATGCTCCTGGACAGAGTCTCCCGCAAGGTCTGGCAGCGGGGTACTCGAGGATCCATGCTCTTCCACCTTTGACGAACATCGTGTCCCCTGGAACTCCTGGAACGCTCGCGGCGGGAAGCTCGCCTGGCGCACCGCCGGTCGGTGGCAGTGGGCCATATGGCGAATGGCAGACCTCTGCATCCCCTCCCGCTTCTGGCGCGAATGGGAGTGTCGGAGCGAACTCCGGCCTGGATTCGATGTTCTCCAGGCTGTCCTACTCGGCAGCTGCTGCTCGTAATGGACCTCCGAGCCACCCCAGCCCTCCTGGGCTGACGCGGAACGTCAGTGGTGGACGTTACCCACCGCAGCAGCAACAGCAACAGACGGGACCGCTTAGTCCCCTCAGCAGGCCCGTCGTTACGAACGATGATGACGAGCTCTTTAGCATGGACGGATAAACTGTTTTCATGTTTATCCTTTACGACGTATCCGGTAATTTATTGGGCATCTCCTGATGTTGGGCGCATTTCTAAAAAGTTTTTTCATTGCCATTTAGTTATTCTCCGCATGCACGCTTTCCGCGGACCTCTCTTTCTTCCCAAGCAACCTTGTACGCAGACAGTCCCGCGACAGACTATCTTCCAAAAGCAAAGTAATCACTGCTACCTCCTATTATTGATTCTCATTTGTTCTACACTATTTCTTTCTTCTCTATCTACCGTATTATATCCAATTCCTTCACGACTCAATTCTGTTTCATCATATTCAACTCCAAAATAGCCCAAAGGCACATACTCTTACTCACTACATATGTACTGGCTCCTCACTCCTGTCACTCCTTTCCACATCCTGTTTGACCTTTACCTGAAACCCCCTGGACCGGGGCCAGGAGTACATACGTATATATAGCACGCCTTGTATCAATATGTAGGATATACCAAGCCAAAAAGAGGAGGGTATTATGATAGAATCCGGTTTTTTTGTACTACTCAATGATAATTCTAAGCATATAGGAAGTGTTTGGCAAATAGTGCGACGCTCAACAAACTTCCATGATCATGCTCCTTCCTCTCGCGCTCCTCGTACATCCTTCTACAACCCTGCGATATGGCCGGTAGCCAGTGTAGCTGCATAGTGCGTGGATCTATCAGTACGTCAGTTGCTTCTAACTAGTCGTCAAGGCCTCACGCGTATTTTTGAACCCCCCCAAGACCACGATGAATACTTCTATGGTGCGTAACTCCTCTTCTTCGAGACCGTTACGACGCTCAACCTCCACTCCTGTTTCCTTCCGTAGTTGACGCGATAGTTCGCCCTGGAGAGACGATCTCTTCGAAGGGTCATCACAGCCGTGTTGGCGGGAAGGGTGCGAACCAGGCTGTCGCTATCACGCGAGCCGGGGGGTCCGCCAGGTTCTATGGAACGATAGGGAAAGATGGGTTATGGGTTAAGGAGAAGATGGCGAGCTTCGGGACAGATGTCAGTGGAGTCATCGTGTCAGATGTACGTGCTTTCGTCGCGACGGGGGGGCTAGGCTCTGAAGATTAGACCAGGAACCCATTGGTCGTGCGGTCATCCAGGTCGCGGATGACGGCGAGAACAGTATCGGTCCGTGATATGTTATTCATTTGCCTGATTCCCTAGTGATCTGCTACCCTTCAGTCCTCTTCCCTGGCGCGAATCACAGCGAGCTTCACGAGAAGAAGTTTATCGAACAAGACGAGGGGTGGTTCCCTGACACTACCCATCTTTTACTACAGAACGAGATTCATATACAGTCGACGCATTATGCACTCATGAACGTGAAGCACGCCATTACGATCCTGAACCCCTCGCCGCTGCCCAAGGCCAGCGAGATTGCCAAGTTTCCGTGGCATAAGGTTGACTGGCTCGTCGTGAATGAGGCTGAGGCTGAGGGGCTATATTACTCCGTCTCGGGTCAAAGAAGGACGCCGGCGATGCCAGTGTCAACGCGCGAGCTTGTCTTCCTCCTGTCAAGCCAGCCATCATTCGAGGCCATGAATATCATATGCACGCTCGGGGCAGATGGTGTTCTGGCATTCCTTCCCACATTGCATCGATCGAAGACGGCACATGAAGCGCCCGCCTTTTTGTACGTCCCTGCTGCCAAATTGCAGGGTGACGTACGTGACACGACAGGAGCTGGTGATTGCTTTACTGGCTATTTTGTGCAGGGTCTCATGGAGTTCGGGCCGGGCGCGAAGGTGGGGAAGGAGATCCGGGAGCATGATATGGTGAAGGTTCTTAAGATTTGTGTCGAGGTAAGCAGCCGTTCGTCTATCTGTGTGTTTAGTGGGTTAATGTTGTTCAAGGCTGCGGGTATGTGCGTTGAAAAGCCAGGCACTGTTGACAGCTATCCCAGTAGGAAGGAAGTCGATGAAAGATTAACATCCATTTGATCCATATTCTCTGCGCATACGCAACTAATTCTGTATACCACATAGCAGTTACTTACAATCCCAACTATTTAAACGATACTAGCTATTCCGGCTTTTTAATGTCTTTGTGAATGGTGAACCGCCTCACTTCAAATGCGGCTACACCCCCCAAGATCTTCTTCGACCAGGGTGTCGCGATCGAAGCCTGAAATTCTGGGGTCGGCAGGTATACGTCGTTGTCGAAGTCGTGGAGAGCAAGGTAGTTGTAGACCGGTTTCGATGAGCTCTTGTCGGCCTTTCCAGCCAACTCAATAGCGTCGACCAGGTTAAATCTCCTGCAACGGGTCCATCCAGGTGTCTTCGCAACCTCTGCGATATGCTCATCTTCGTACCACTTGTTAAACTCGGACTCTAATTCCGGCTGCACTAACATCGGGACGACCAGGACATAATTCGTGGGCGTAGCTGGTGTGTTTGTGGGGTGGGTGCGGGTGGAGAGATGAGTGAAGATGCTGCGATTAAGCAAAGCTAAGCGGGAGATGAGGTCGCGTTCTTTATCTGATGCTTTCGCTGACAAGGCTTTATAGGCATCACTA
Organism: Nidularia sp. FH-822889; assembly: GCA_036937115.1. Taxonomy (NCBI): domain Eukaryota; kingdom Fungi; phylum Basidiomycota; class Agaricomycetes; order Agaricales; family Nidulariaceae; genus Nidularia; species Nidularia sp. FH-822889. The sequence goes on from JASFDF010000296.1 coordinate 20,853, forward strand.
GAGGTTACGGAGGGGGTGGCTAAGTCGTAGAGGGCGAGCCAAGTGGGAACTTGGGAGTCTGTCGCTTTGTAACGAGTTGCGTTGAGGAATCCAGGGACCAGAAGACGAGCTGGACCATGGTCATTATCATACCAATCTGTCTGTATGGTAAGTAAATTGCCGTAATCATGATCGGTGGCGACGTACCGTTGAACTCTTCCTCTGACACCTCTGCACCGCACTCTCCGAAGACGAAGAGAAGGCCTTTGCTATCGTTCTGGCTCATGGTGATTAATGGCGATGTATTTCGCTGTGAAGAAAGACGTATTATAAGCTCGCGGTGTGAGAACAGGAGTAGTCATCCTCGTCCTAGGGCTCCTATAACGGTGCTAATGAGATCACGACTACTCAGGTGACGAGGATATAGGGCGCGGAGTTGAAACACGTTCTTCTACGCCAGAAGCTCGAGGAAGATGACAGACAAGCATGTGAACAGCGAGCACCCGGAGGAGGGAGTACGGAAGCCCTCCGAAGGATATGAGAGCGCGATACAGGGACAATAATTATGTGCTGCGCGGTTACCAGGCGGGTGACAAACGACATATGCTATGCTATGTAGCGAGGGAGTATGATAGTAACTGTAGTAACGAGTTGAGTAGCAGCTTGCTGACAACAGGCCATGAAGGAGGCGGCGGTGGCGAGAAGACCGTCGCGCAGGGAGCGCCTGAGCTGAGAGGCCAGCCGGACAATTAAGGCGGCAAACGCCGGCCGCGCTTATTGTTAACAAGTTTAATAACTTGCTAGGCTCAGCTAGGCTTCACAACATTCCTATTTCATTCCCATTCTTGATTCCTCAATTGTTCTCTTCTTCACTTGTTCTCACCAGGTTCTCACCAGGTTCTCACTCAATATCACCATGGACGAGCGCATGATCTCCTTCATCGTCGGCTCCAGCTACCAGCCCATGGATGTCATCGGCGAGGGCGCATACGGCGTCGTCTGGTCAGTCCTCCTCGTTTCCCGCTGGCATCACGCTCACCCCATGCAGCTCCGCCATCCACGTCCCCACCCAGCGCAAGGTAGCCATTAAACGTATCACCCCCTTCGACCACTCCATGTTCTGCCTCCGAACTCTCCGCGAAATTAAGCTTCTTCGCCACTTCCGCCATGAAAACATCATCGCCATTCTCGACATCTTGCGCCCTCCAAGTCTCGATGACTTCACCGAGGTCTATCTCGTCCAGGAGCTGATGGAGACGGATCTTCATCGTGTCATCCGCACGCAGGAACTGAGCGATGATCACTGCCAATACTTCATATATCAGGTGCGTCTCTTGCATTTCCATCTGCCCCTTGCATCTTATAGATCTCCCCGAAACAAAGACACTTCGAGCCTTGAAGGCTCTGCACTCCGCCGATGTTCTCCATCGTGATCTGAAGCCGTCCAACCTCCTCCTGAATGCCAACTGCGACCTCAAGGTGAGCGCTCGTTTCATTCTGATCATGGTGGGCGACTAGCCGGTGTTATGGAATCACCAATCGATTCCGTTCTTTCGTTGAGTTCTGATCTGCCTCTTCTCGTTTCCTAGGTGTGCGACTTCGGGCTGGCGCGGTCGGCGCGTCCCCCGCCGAATGTCGATGATAGCAGCACGTTCATGACGGAATATGTGGCAACGCGGTGAGCCCTCCCTTCATCTTATATAGCGGGCTCCCATATTTGGTTGTTGTCCCTTATTGCCTCTCCATCATGCTTCCGAGGTCCTTTCGGTCCGATCCTGCGTCTCTGCTTCGTATTCAATATTCACAGGATTTCGGTCAAAATTACCTCACGGTGTGACTGATGCTGATCGTGCTATCTATTATCCCCTCTTAGATGGTATCGCGCCCCGGAAGTCATGCTCACGTTTAAAGAATACACCCGCGCCATCGACGTATGGAGCGTCGGCTGCGTTCTCGCCGAAATGCTCAGTGGGAAGCCCCTTTTTCCTGGCCGTGATTGTGCGTTGGTGATCTCCTGGTTCGTCCTGTTCCTGTTCATTGCTCACCGCTTCATCCCCTCTCCTCTCTCGATATTGTCATCGGCTCTCATGCCCACTGCTCCTATCGGATATAGATCACCATCAGTTATCATTAATCCTTGATATTCTCGGCACACCGTCGATAGACGACTTCTACGCCATTAATTCACAAAGATCACGAGAGTACATTCGTGCTCTGCCGTTCAGGAAGAAGAAGAATTTCTCCCAACTATTTCCGAAAGCAAATCCTCTCGTAAGTCCTACTGTTTCTTCGATGTACGTAGCTGAGGAAATTGGGTATTCCCTATCATGAAATATGATCGAGAAGTATAATCCTCTCGCCAGATACTATACATATCCTTGCATTTCTCCGTATTCCTTTGGCTTTTCTAACTTGTCCAATCCTTGTAGGCTATTGATCTCCTGGAAAAATGCTTAACATTTAGTCCCAAACGACGGATTGATGTTGACGACGCCCTGCGTCATCCATATCTGCAGGTATGCCTTTAATTTGCATACAGCTGGACGGGACTTGTGCTCTATTGGTTAATTAATATTTATGTGATCATTCCTTCTCTTAGCCTTATCACGATCCCGACGATGAGCCTACAGCGGAGCCATTAGCTCCATCGTTCTTTGATTTTGACAACGGTGATGCTCTGGATAAGGAAGATCTTAAAGGTAATAGCTTCATTGTATCTCAATTTTGTTTTCTGATTTTATCAACAGTGCTTATTTATGAAGAGATTACACGATCAGATGATATCCGTGGACCCTTCCTGCTTGCAGGCTTCTCATAGTTTTTGCATTTGCCTATCTTGCCTATGAATGTGATTGAGAAGTGTAGGACTGCAAGTTGTTTAGAGTCTAGACTAGAGCGGGTTTGCTAATGGCTACATATATTATTCACTATTCATTTAATTTGTAGTTACAGCTCTACTACTCTTATCATAGTATAATGTTAAATAATATTTCAATATTAGTACATAGTTAATAACTGTTGATCATATTTAAAATTATATTTAGTGCAGTCTCATCTAGTCATGCACAGAAGCAACATTTCTCTCTCTAGTATACATCTGGCCACAAGCTTGGGACTGCATTTTTTTCTGCTTGCCATACTTATTCAGGGTGGGCATCTGTGGGTACCCTCTGCTTCTCAAGTTTCTTGCTTGAGACCCAGTCTGCTGCTGTGCATACTTCATCTACTCTATGGCCTGGCTTGACAGCTGGGCTAAGGGCTATATAGACAAGCTCCAGTCCAATAACAACTTGAGAAGGTTGTCAGTGCCTTGATGAAGCTCAGCCATCATAAGCACTTGGTAGGTTTTTTATTTTATTTATTTTATTCTACATTTCTATCCTGTAACAAGTATGTTATCTACTAAGATGTGGTAGCCCTCTGCATGTACAATGAGTCTAATGGCCTTTTACATTTTGTGGTGATAATGTTCAAGCTGTTGTGGTGAAGATGGAGATTCTGAGTTTATAGACTCCTTGGTGAGGTGATGTGTGTAGTGATGTGTGCTTTCAGGAAAGCTCAAGTGTAGTGGGTTGGCAAGCTGTCTTAGCAGCAGTGGGAGGGAGTTGGTCAGGGGTTGCATTGCCAGTGTTACTGGTAGTGTTTGTCTCTTGTGATCTTAGATCTGGGCTCTCCCATGCCTGCTAGTCTGTTGATTCCTTCATTCAAAGTCCTCATCTTCATCATCTTCATCATTCTTTTCTCCTACTTCTGGATCCAACCTAGAATTGGACACCCCATGTTTCTATTGGTGTTGACCTGATTTTGTGAAGGCTCTTGATTCTCTGAGGAATGACAATAGTGCTTTGATTCCTTCTTTTATGCCCAATATTTTGGGCAGGGAGATATCCTAAGATACATTGTATAGGATGTTTCAGTGATATTTATATTGTCAGCATTCCCATAGAATGTGCTCTTGTGTCTGGGGGCATTCTCTACATGGGTAGTCAATATTCTCAGATGCTACAGGGCAACTATAGTACTTGCCTATGTGGCTATGCCCTGGACAGCATTGGACCAGTCTGCTGAATACTTTGTGCTCTGTCATTAGTGCTGTCAAGGCTCATTTACAAACTAAATTAGGAACCAGAGGTCATAGGTTATGATAGTGCTATGTCAGAAAAATGTTAGAAATAATGTCAGAAGGATTTCTGACCATAACACTAGCAAGTTAAGAACTGTTGGCTTCAGCTTATGTGCTGCACCCTTCCAGTTCTTGTGGGTTCAATTTGCAAGTGTGGTCCACATGTTTGAAAATAATACTGAAGGTCAGAAGGAAGTTGGGAGGTCAGAAGATGAGCACAACTCAGAAGTTAAGCAGAGTGACATAGATATCTTAGTCAATATTCAGATTGTGGATACAAGACAAAGACTAGCTACTTAAATATGTTGATAGTTAATTGTATAACTAATCAGAGAACAGTAACTAGTAACAACAGAATCATAATAAAACTGGGTGTTATAATAAGTGTCAGAAATAGAATCTCAGTAGCAGAAGAATATCAGAAATGTTCATAATAGAAATATTGTTCTGATAAGGATCCAAGTATTGTTCAGCATAGAAACAGTAATGAGGTAAATAAGAAATGGGGTATCATGATAGTCAGAAATATTGAAAAAGGGTCAGGAATAGTCAGAAGGAAGTTGGAAGTGTGATCTGGTTTTTGGTATATGACAAGTGCCTTAAAATGTGGTGTTAGCTTCAAGCTAGGAGGAGGTGCAGTTAGCTACTACATAGTTCCTGTTTGTGTGGTCTTCTTCCACTCCCTTATCCATGCTGTCTGTAGTTTTTGTTTTGCACCTCATAGGGCATTCATGCAAGAGCCTGGTTACTAGGATTGTAACTCTACTGCCTCTTTAGCTAACTTGTCAACATATTCATTTCCTATGATGTCTGTGTGACCTGAAGACCATGTAATTTCTACTTGTCTGTTGTTGTTGCCATTGATTCAGTTGCATATCTTCATGTAGAAGTTATGCAAGTACATCTGATATGCCTATGGTGTTGGGTCAAATATTGTTTTGAGTGTAGCTATGTTATCTGCAAAGTGTATGATCTTTATCTCTTCATTCCAACTCACAAAGTTGATGGCTTGTCAGGCTCATATTATCAATGCTGCCATTTTGCTGTCATAGACCTCAGCATTAGACCTTAGGCCCATCTTCATGGTGAACACTTCTCTGCCTAGTTAGTAGCCAACTACACCAGCACCAATCTAGAGGAATCTGAGAAACTTTCTTTGCAAGCTGTCTGAGTATACCATGAGGTGGTGGGGGATTGGGCAAGTTCACTTATTTTTTTCTTGTAAGCTTCTACAACTTTCTTCTTTCTCCTGTCTTTCCTGAAATTATTATCTGACTATTATATTTGTTTTGTACCCTATGCTACAGTGGTAGGAGGAAGTGAAAGGTTTGTTCTTCCTCTGTTAATGTTTGCTTTGCCAGTTCTTGGAGTCATGTGGGTTGTTGTTGCAATTTGGTTTTGGTTAGTTTCTGGGCAGGCAGTGGTGGTGGATATAACACCTTTTTCTTCAATTTCCATGCTCAGAGAAGGTGCTGAATGACCAGGCTGTATATGTTCAGTTTCCTGAGTCTAATTATTGAGTGTCATATAGTAAGGTCTATATATATCATATTGGTGATATCAGTGCTTTAATTTCTAAGGCTTGTATGGGTGTTGTTAGGGCAGCACTATCAGAATGACAAGGCCACTAACACCAAGCTTGAGCAAAGGGAAGGAGAATAGGAAAGTGAGACATCCAATGACTTAAAACATCTATTAGACAGTGGAATTCCTAAGAAATTGAAGCTGAGGCTAGCTACTGTATATGAGGGGTTTATATACTACTGTCTTTATCTAGAATATTGTCATGGCTAGTTTCTAAACTAAATTAGGAACAACAGGTCACAGGCTATAATAGTGCTATGTTGGAGAATATCAGAAATATTGTCAGAAGTGTTTCTAACCATAATGTTAACAAGTTAAGAACTGTTGGCTTCAGCTTATGTGCTGTGCCCTTCCAGTTCTTGTAGGTTCAACTTGCAAGAGTGGTCCACATATCAGAAGGTATGTACCAAAGATCAGAAGGAAGTCAGAGGTCAGAGAATGAGCATGACTGAGAAGTTTAAATAGAGAGAAGTAAGTATCTTAGTCAATATTCAGATTGCAGATACAGGATAAAGACTAGCTACTTAAATACATTGATAGTTAATTGTATAACTAATCAGAGAATGGTAACTAGTAACAATGAAGTGCTGCTCAACACAGAATAAGTGAACCTAAAGGTCTGGGTAAATCTAAATCTCTAAACACACCATAAAACCTTCAAAAACACTCAAACTATGTTAAATTACACACAAGTTTGTGGAGGCAAGAATCAGTTCTTCTTAGAAGAGTATCAAATCAAATTTATACTTAGAAGACAAAGTCTTTAAGTCAAGTTTCAACTCCAAGAACTTTCTGTCTTCAAAAAGCATTTACAATGTACAGAGATAACTTATAAGACAACTGTGGTCTTTCTTTAGTTGCTACTTAAAAGTCTGAACTTCTCTCAACAACCTTAGTGAGATCTGTTCTTATAAAATAAATCTACTTAAGTCTAAGCTAATAGACTTCAGCAGATGCTCTGGAAGTGGTCTTCCTTCAACCAGAACTTTCAGATAGTGCAAGGGTCTTCCAAGCAAGCACAATCCAACAGTATAAGTCACCCAGTAGTCTTTCAGCAAAGATGGACTTATAAAAAATATTTTTCTCCAAAAACTCAGTCTTCCACAGTTTAGGAGAGTGCCAAAGAGGTGGTCTTCCTTCCTCTAAGACTTAGAACAAAACTTCAAACTCAGAACTCAAGAAAGGTG
>JASFDF010000297.1:0-27648 GCA_036937115.1 Nidularia sp. FH-822889
GCACGCTCTCTCTTCACGTTTTTTTGGAGGTCTAATCATCGCACTGCTTAATATAGACATATGTATTCATTGGAGGGCGGGAACTTGCGTAACATGGCGCCTCCTTCGGAGACGCAAAACGTGTCACGATGAGTATAGCGATTCCTGTGATTGCAAATGATCCCGCCTTGTCTTCTTACACCGCAAAGTTCGGAATCCCGCCCAGATCTAGAAATGATGACTGAGCTAGGTATGTATCACAATGAGGGCTGAATCTGAACGCGGAGCAGCGTATCAGGATGACAGAAGAGCCGGTGACTCGAGTGGATGGAAGTGTAACGCGCGTATGGTCCGGGAATGCTGACTTACTGCCCTTGGATGCCCGGAACGGTCCACGCTAGGACATCAATCGGCCGAGTCCATGCTGACCTGAATATGGCAGAAAATGGACGTAATAGTGCTGCAAAGAACTGACGGACCTTGCACTACTCCTGCAGCTATGTGACTCGAAAGAGGCTATATTTATCCGGGGAAGCGAGCAAAGATCGGTCGAGATGGCACTGGCGGTAGCCGCTGAGGAGGAAGCCGTGTTAGCCACGCATTAGGGGGATGGTGATTCCATCGCAGCGACGCAAGGTTCAACGAAGATGGCTGCACGTGTGGTTAATGGAACGGCTTCGGATATAATGTCCGCGCCCGTTAACGATCGGCATGCGCGAGCATCGAGTACGGGAACGGAGGTGGGGCACGCGGAAACGGAAGGCTTAGGGAGACGCTGCGGAGGGGCCATTTGAATGGATTTGCGGTGGCAGGTACAGCTAAAGAAGCAGGCCTGTTGTAGAGATCCTCAGAAAGGCAGTGGTCGCAGTAGCACCGCCTGAGAACGCGGGAGTTGAGTCGAAATGAGTCAGTGGTGGGAATGTTGTGAGGCATTGATCCTTCGGGGGTGTCATGGTGGGGCAGTGTGGGTGAGTGGGTCGCGAGCCGCGTGGCGGAGAGAGGGCAGTGGCGCGGCACGGCGGCGAGGAGCGGCTGGGAGTGGCCAAGCCTGGCTAGCACCGGACCCTAGTCACGTCTGAGACTGTTTTCCCCGGTTTTCCCACCAAATTTTGTTTTGACGCGTGTTGACTCCGTGTTGTCACTTGTTAGACCCAGAGGCAGCTACGAACTGACTCCTCTCCCAAGCCTGTCGACTCACAGACGCCCCTGCTATAAACCTCGACTGTTACATCGCCAGCTCCTCTCCGGACTACTCTGCTGCTTCTGAACGCTACTACTTGCCCGCCCGAAAGCTCTCCGCTTTTTTCCCGTTTTTACACAAAGTCTTTCTGTCTGTTAAACAGATAGACTTTGTCTTTGGATTGTCCAGGTCCTAGTAGACTCGGACGTCCAGAACAACATCTCCTTACAAGATGTATTCTTTAAACATATCCCGCTTTTCCCACCCGATTCTTTCAACCGCCGTCCTATCCATCTCTTCCGCCCGCTCTGGTTCTCGTTCTGACTCAAAAACCCAACAACCTACTTCCACTAATGCCTACCCTATCTCCTACTAAACAGACTCCAATCCTGCTCTAATCCCTACTCAACGTCTCGCTTTCTTTCCTAAATCCTGTCTCTCTAAACCCCTGCTCAGTCTTATTCCAACCCATGCACGCAGTAACCCATTCCTTGGCCCATCGGGCGCCCCCCGCCACACGTACAAGAGTCCGCTGGCAACCTTATAATTCCCTTCCATCATCCTCCTCTGCATCATCGTCTACGTCTCGTTCCCCAACAACTACCTATCTACATACCCCAGCATCATCTGTAACATCATCCCCGCCCATTTCCACTCCCTTGTGCGACATCGACCGTCTCCGGCAGGCGCTGCCTCCTGCGATTTCCCAACCACCTAAAGAACTCCCATTGCGGGACGCTCCAAAGACCAAATTGGGATTGGTAGGCGAGTACATTGTCTCCTACATCAACCTACAGCTTGGGCGCCTTTGCTTACAAATGAACGTTCTGTAGATCAAGCCGTCAAGGCCCTGTGCGAAATATGGCGCCCGCAGGACATTCCTGCTGTATTCCTCACATCATCGAAGGCGATGGCCCTTATAGGCTTGCCTGCCGAATCTGCACAGATTTCCCACCTCCCTATTGCGAATCGCAATACGCAACTCCCGTCTCCCGTTTCCCCAACAACCACCCCATCTCCGCCATCTACTACTTCCCCCACGACACAGGCACTTTTGCAGCAATCAGAAGCTGACGCCGATTACAGAAGCAACGTAGTCCCGATAAAAGGTTTCGTCCACGAAGTACTCCGCCGTTCGCGCACATCGCAATGCGTCCTGCAAACCGCCCTATGCTATCTAGAAGCCATCCGAGCAAAAGTCCCGGAATTGGTCCGAGAAGTACAAGCAGGCGAATGCGTCAAAGGCGAGATCGAGGTCGAAAGCCGCATACTTCCAGCCACCGAAGCTGAATTGGAGCAAGATACTGAACTCAGCACAAGGCTGGACGAGGTAATCAATACCGTTCAATGCGCAGCGGACACTATGGATACTATTCGTGTCGTCGACGACAACACAGGATGTATTGAACCCACCCGTTGCGTCTCGCCGGATGGCGCCCTCCTGGACGCTAAACAGAAGCCGAAGGCCCCTAGCCCGCCTCTAGCCCCGCTCCCCCCCCTCCCGTCCCCCCTGCTGTGCCCACGACGGGCGTTCCTGGCATCTCTTATCCTGGCCTCAAAATTCACTCAGGACAAGTGTTATTCAAACCGCGCCTGGGCCAAGTTATCCGGACTCCCACCTAGAGAGATCGGCCGCTGCGAACGCGCTCTCGGAGAAGCATTGGACTGGCGCCTTTGGGTCGGTAAGACGCCGGTTGCTGCTGTTGTGTCGCCTGCTCCTCCTGCCGTGGTCCAGAGGCCTCTAGTCAGGTGCCAGAGTGAGGCATCGCTTTCTCCCCCGCCACCAACAAGCAGGCTCCCAGTTTGTTTACAAGCCGATTGGAGGAACGCTAGCACTGTCGCGCCGCCGCCGCCGATCGAGGATAAGTTCTCTGGCAATAGCAGGGCGTTGCGCAAATGCGCGACGCTCCCTGCGGATATGTTCTCGAGACATCCGTCAAGATCGAACACCATCGGTTGGGGATCGGCCCATGAACTATCGGCCTCTAACATCGCAAAGCAAGACCAGTATATGGATTGTACAGATCAGCCGTTCCCAGGTTCGGATGGCAACGGCTTCCAGGTAAATAGAAGACATTCCAAATCACGCCGGATTCGTCTCATGTATCTTTATTCTAGTCAAACACCGTTTTCACTTCGGTTTCGGAGCCGTACACGGAGAAGTTTACTCAAAGCCCGAAGCATGGAAGCCCGAGTCCTGGAACGCCAAGCCTCAGCTACTCGCCATCGTCGACAGAGTCGTCTTCGAGTGGTGATCGCACGATCCAGATGACGACGTTCTTGGACGACAACATGAGCTATAATTCCTCCCAGCCATTCGTTGCGACCGATGCTTGGCAGTGGCTGGACAATGCGGATGGCAAGGTCAATCCCTTCGTACCTAGCAAGGTCCCGCCGTCTTTTGGCAGCAGAGCTACCTTTGTGTCGCAACATCCACCTCGATACTACCCCGACGCCATCTTTATGCAGAATATCGATGCTTTCCTTACGAATCCAGGTCCGGATCATAGGGTATCCCATGGTCCGGACTTGAATGGTTCCTACCCCTGGGGATTGGAAAATAATTACTTGCCATTGGGTTGTTCATACTGACTGCTGCAGGTGGTCGTGGGCGCTATCTCCCGATGTCAAACATCAGGTCCAAGACGGCGCTCTCGTACCACGTCAAACATTTTTTCTTTTCCTTTTTTCCCCCTCTCCATCTGTAAATTCTTCTCCATCTACCTCATATATGTATGTTCTATGGATGCTTGTTGGACTCAAGTTTTTGTCTTATTGATCAAATCCTTGAATGTTTATATCTCTACGCCTTTATTTCTTTCACCTCTCTTATGCTCCCCGGCTACACGCAGCAAACTTTCCACCAACCATTTCTTGGATCTCGCGGAGCGGACACATGCGGAGCGGCCTTCGTGCTTTCTGGCGTGCTGTCTTTGCTTCGCGATGAATGGCGGCCCCCTGACGGATCTTATTCATCGTGCCCCGTCCTGCGTGCATTTTGCTGTAACTCGTGTCGTCTTTTATGCTATGGTAACTTTTCAACATGCCTATCTCACTGTAGTTCGCCGTGTACGAGTATATATACCCACAATAGATCAAATGTGGCCGGGAACGAAGCATCACGTCAATATCGCTGAAGAGCCAGTAATGTAAAGTAAGCCCATCCTATTCATTTATCCTTGCGCGTATAGATACACCAATAATGTTATTAGACGATATTTTCCGCCGTATTCACTCGTTGAAGAATTCCAAGGGGGTATCAGCCACCTGGATGGCGCGCCATGTCGTTGGTCTGCCCTCTGCATCCTTGTTGCCTTCGTCGGTGAAAAGCGAATGGAAGCGCACATCTTCGGTTCCCTGAGGAAATATTGCGTCAGTGGTCTGCACATACTATTATGTATTCTGCTCACTCGGTTCGGAGGGTCGTGGATCCTGGAGTTGAAGAATCATCAGAGTGAATCCCGTTGATTCATGCGTATAAAATGAATAACTGACCTAACATGCATAAAGCCTTCGCCTTCCACATCATTCACGGCGGGAAGCTTGATCTTCCCGAGGATTATCTGCCCGTACGACGTGGAGGCGCTGCGAACCTATACAACAGCATTATACTAAAATAAATTTAAACCCCAGAGGAATCCTCACCTCTACCAGGTCGCTTTTAATGGTAAAGTTCGTTAACTCTGCGTCGGAGATGCCTTTGGCTCTTGACCACATTTTAGGTTCGTGCTGATCCCAGTGTCGGCGGGACTTCACAATCTCGGCCTTGATCGTATCAACGACGATGTTAAATGCCTCTATCGCGTTGGCATGAGGGGTATGAGCTGCGTTCAGGCTGATCGTCTCATTGGAGGCTAGGAATTCAGGAAACAGGTGGATGAGTCGAGGACAGCATGACAATGTAAAGAGATCTCACCCATTGAAATGGATTGCGATATCGGAGTAATCAGAAGGGAGAGAGGTGTGCACTAGGTAGATAAGCGAGAGTTTGGTAGCTAGGAGTACCGTATAGAGGAGGTTTCTTCTTTTGGATTTGATGTATTCCCGCATGACTACGCGTCCAAGATATAGCTCCTACAAGTCCTAGACCAGATCTTAAGGATTTCCGACCGCCGAAAAACTTCTTCACATTTAGTGTGCATCTTCTTCACAATTCATTGCATATATCCTACTTCAGGAGGACCTGACGATGGCAGATAGATATGTGGCAACGGTACCAAAGGCTTCACTACGGCCTAGTCACCAGCATATTTTATAGAGATTGAAGGATCCAGAAGCAAGTTGCGATCGTGAAGTCCGTATCGTTTCAAATGGTGAGCACGTCGTCGTCGTCGAGGAAGCATTGCAAGACATGCGCACCGAGTGCCCCGTGGGAAAATTGTGTAGCCAGTTGGACGCTCAACACGACGCGGCCATGATCCTGCCATCGGAAACTCGACAACCGGGACTGGGTAATCCTCTAAAATAGTTTCAAGATCACCTGGTGACTCTAAGGCTACCTTCTTTGCTCTTTTCGTCCCTATGGAGCATGCTTTCGTACTATCGGCAGCGTGGATACACCCCTTTCCTAGTGAAATAACGTCCAAGACGGACAAGTTCGTCCGTCGTACGACCACATGCGCTATTTGTTTCGAAGGTTCTATATACTTCGAACGGTCGGGCTTTATGGTCCCCCTCAAGCACTATGGGGTATAATTAGTAGAAATTTACTATGGCCTTCATGTACCCCACCTCCGGCTTTGGTGATATCATCTCTGCAAAGGTGACAGCTACCATGTTTTTGAGAACATTATCTGTTGCGCTTAGTCTCCTCTTCGCGATCAATGTCGGCGTGCTGGGGCAAGTGACGCCACAGACTATCACTCTCTCATCGAGGGTTGCTCCTCGTGAAGCATCGCTGAGGCGCCGAGCGTTGTCACCGACTACTATTCCTTTGGCCGATTTCTTCTTGGGAACCGATCTTCAGTAAGTTTCATTTTCTACGAATAAGAAATTTATTCTTATTTTTTGCCTTACATAGATGGTTTGGTAACCTCTCCAGTAAGATATTTAACTGAACTTCTAATCAGATATCACTGCTGATGACAGGTCATCCTGAAAAGTCGGAACGCCCCCGCAGACCGTCTCAGTCAGTACCCGAACTCTAATGGGATGTTCCTAGATACTGACATATTCTCCTCCTTAGGTTGTATTTGACACTGGCAGCTCGACGCTTGAATTTGCTAGTGCGTTTATTCTCAATGAAACTGATAAAACAGGCGCATATTGTTATACAGGCACACTGTGTGGACAGGCATGCGCAAATCAAACCCAATTCGATTCTTCCAAGAGCAGCACCTTCGTCGATGGCGGAAAAACGAGCAGTATCACTTTTTCAACGGGTGTGGGAGTTGACCCGGTAGTAGGAGCGAACTACAAGCTAACTTTAAGAAGTGCAAAAGACACGGTCTCCGTTGGTGGTCTCACAGTCACCGATGTTAGCTTATTCCTCATCACCAATCAAACTCCCAAGTTCGATATCGATCCCTTCAGCGGTATACAAGGTTTGTTAAGACTGTATTCGTGACGAATGAACTTACTGAAACGCCCCATAGGAATGGGTGCAAGCGCTCAAGGCTTATTTTTGGGCCTCGTTAATCAAGGTTTACCATGTAAGTATTCTCCAATTTTCTGAGACCTTGTGTGCGCGCTTACCAGCCCTCGGTTGTGGTGGTCGACAGCGCTGTTTAGCATGTATTTGACACCAAAAGCTGTCGGTAAAGCTGAGATGACGATTGGTGGGATGGACACAACCAAATTCACCGGTTAGTTGCCGTGCCGTGGTATATATCAGTGTTTTGAATGCCTTCTCAATCAACTCGCCTCCAGGAACCCCCATCTTCGCTTCTCTACCTGCTGGAACAAGCAATACATGGCGTCTCGCATCGCCAAAGATATTCGTGAATGGAAAGACAACGTCGCTGTTAAGTACATCGAGGACGATTATCTTCGACAGTGGTACAAGTAATGTTCTGTTCTCCACGAACACTACCAATGTAAATATATTCTCTTGGCCTCATGAGGGGTTTGGCAGCTGGCTAACTGTCACTGTAGGCCATCTACGCCATGATCTCTCCTGACATCAAGCCAAATCCAAACGAGCCCGGCACTTACGGGATAGCCTGCAGTCGTATCCCCTCGTTGCCCGCTGTGATCGCCATCGGATTCACGTCGCAATCTGGACAAGCTTTCAATCTTACCATCCCGAGCAGTGAGCTCAGCGTAGGACCATTTGCAAATGATCCAAGCACATGCCAAACGCTCATCAATGCATTTGATGGCCTGGAACTTGTGGGCGGTAGTCTCCTCAAACACTTTTACAGCATCTGGGATGTAGGAGGCCATCGAATGGGCTTCGCACCTGCAGTGGGCGTATAATTGCTAAATATGTAGATAAGGGCGGGCGATGGTGCGGAGTCCGGGCTTACGGCTTTGAAATTCACATTGTATGATCCGTCTGCCACGAACGGTTTGCATTACAGACATAAATACCAATATTGCGTCATTTGCAGTTAACTTCCATAATGGGTATTTGATATTCTGAGGAAACATGTAACAGGATCACATGCAAACGTAGATACATCATTTTTGATCCTGGACCTTGGCCTGGAAGAACTTCGATCCCTATCGTCGATTTTATATCATTTTTTCTCAATATTGCAACAATTACTGTTGGGGGATGATAAAAACGGTACTCGTAACAAAGCGCATGACAAGGTCACTATCAACCACCATCACGTATGTTTTTGTGGGCTCGAGATCCCTTGGCGCGATGTTGTGCGATTGTAGGGTCCGACAAGGTCCGACCTATCCGACCGTCGTTCCAACCACCCAAGCTGGAGACTTCAAAGAATCACATATACCGGTGAACCGGATAATTAACATTGGAATTCTGCACCATCTTCTACGTAACTAAAGCACTACGAAATTAGCCGAAACGCATTCAGTGAGTACTACATGTGCACTCGGATACATGACGACAAAACATATAGGACCCTGCCCACGGAGCACCGTAACCCTGTGGGCTTTGTGACCATCCCGTACTCCACCAAGAGGATGATCTTCTTACGAAGGGTCGGAGGATAAATATACCCTCTACAATACAACTTCAGTATGTACAATGCCGTTGTCCTACGGCGCTATTTCCAATCCACGTGCATGCTCATGGGTTTTATTGGTATCTATTATGCGCGTCGCTGGGAGAGGCATGACCCACTAGAGCTCGTTCTGGCACGGGATACTGAGTGCAACCGTTAGACCGCCACAAAAAATTGAAACGGGCAAATGTATACTCACATACGAATCCAGCGAATCAGGTGTGTGATTCCATTGGGTCATTGTCTGATGACCCATAGAGCGATATCCTGGCAATGCATGTCGTGAAGAGTGCGAGCCATGTGAGCTGTTAGAGTATGAATGGTCGTAGCGGGAAGGGTACGGTGGCTCGGGTATCAATAGAATATCAGAGTTGGAGTTGTGGTGGGTATAGGATGACGACCGATCACCGGAAGTGCTACGATAACGATGAGATGGGCGCAAATAACGCATAGATTGGACGAGTGTGACTTACAGATGCCGACGTCCAGTGTCGGGTTCAGAAGGCATCGGGTGCAGCTGAAGATACGAGTCGCTGGGGCAGAGTCAGACGATGAGAGAAGGCAAGGCCAAAAAAGAAAACACACTTTGGCCGTCTGGACATGGGAGGTAGAGGAGCCAATTCTGAGGTATTACGGCGTGGAGGTGTGGGTTCTCTCGTCGGTGGGGTGGATGCTTCTGATACACCGGAGGATCCTGCAGTGGAAGGCCGACCGTCCATCGAGTCTTTCCTAACAACAGGCTTTTTCCGCGCAGGCACTCCCTCGGGCCAAGTACACTGCGTGCAATTATATCAGGAATAGCTACGTCGTAATATGGAGAACTAAACGTACGTCGCGTTGGCCGTGCGTGCAACGCATGCAGTTCGGCTTTGTCTCGTCGCACTGAATTTTAACAGCTGAGCACACGCAGACTACGAGCAAAGGGGATTTTTGCATACTTTGATCTTCTTCACTCGACATGTCATGCACCCGGTCTTGCTGCGAGTATATTTCGGACGCTTGCGCTGCTGGGACTCTTGCCGCGGCGGAGGAGCTACAACATGCACATGACCGTGAGGCGCGTTCATATGAGGCGACGAATAGTAGGAAGGGTGGGGAGGGAGGTATTGATTTGAAGAGCTGGAGAAGAATGATTAGCGTGCATCTGGCGAAGGAAGCAACGACATACTACGACATGCTATCAGCCATGGTGTGTTGGATAGGGCGGGGTATAGTAGGTGTATTTACGAATTCGCGTAGCAGTTATAAGGCTTTTCGAAGAAGCATGGATGAATGAAATACGAAGTCCGCGCCAATGTAACGGGGCTCGCTAATCGGGGTGGATCACCGACCATCAGATCTAAGGGTCGTCGGCTAGTGTGTATTGTTGCTCCATATCCTAGGAGTTCGAAATACTTCCATGTGTGGGGATTATTTGTCTTGGACACAGAGCTTCTGGCCATCTTTTTCCAGGTACCGCTCCAAAACGTTTCCTCCGTATCACATAAAGGGATTCCACAAAAGGTGTCGTTGGCCGTCCAAAGTATTCAATGACTGCTGGGCAGGTGCAAGGCTGGAGATTCCTTTTCCAACTCCAGAAATTCCGCATGGACATGCCAATAGGAGATCGCATCTGCACAAAGCCATGCAGAAAAGCATCCTTTTTCAGGAGATCTTCAATATTTTAGCTGCTGATCCAGATGGCATCTGTTGATGCGCGTGCACCATTTTGGATAAAAGGTCGGGGGGCGCCGAGTTGTTCCGATCACAAATCAGGGAATATCGAAGCCATGCCCCCACCCTGCCGTTTCAAAGGCCGTCAACGAGGAGGACACCCTTTGCGGCACCTTTGCAGGCCATATCTTAGCCATGTGACCGTTTGTTTGTCTACCCGCAGCATTCACGTATCTACAGCAATCCATATTACAACCTGAGGCCGCTCTCGATCGATGTTCCTCGGGCAATGCAGACTCATGCAGAGCATTGTCGTGTCTGAGGTTTATGACCAAAGGGTCGTTGCAAATGGTCCCATATTGTCTATTTATCTCCACCGCCGCGGTTCGGAATCAGAATTAGGCTGGGCTTTCTCTCCACGGAAGCTGCTGCACCAACGAAATGAACATTGATCGCAACCGTCTTCTCAGCGGCCATATGTCAACCTAAAAATTGCATCAGAAAAATCTATCTTTCACACAGGAGGGAACAGTCGCACATGTAAAAATCACGGCCTAATAAACGTGGATCATGCACCACCAGAAGCACATTTGTACATAATAAATGTGGATGTTTCTCCTTTCTTTCCCAACAGCTAGAACGTTAGATTGATTGAAAGCTGGGAGGCATCAATTACGACCGGGCGAGGGACCGCCGATTGTCAGACTAGTGTCTGGCTGGTACATATTTACCTAGCTCTCTTTCTCAGTACGTTCACCGAGGGATTATAGTTCTCTTTTCGATATTTCAGCCCGAGGATTCCAGTGTAATGCCACTACCGAGGAGCCGTCGTATACAACTATACCCTAGGCCTGGTTAACCTCGGTAAAACCGTGGACCGCTCAACTTGACCAGTTCCATCAATCGTGGAATCGAACCTGTGGACACAATGATCACCGGGATTGACGTTACGTCATACGGGTTTATATTCAAGTGGATGAAGAAGGCACTGAAAACTAGAATAGCATATGATTGTAAAGCAACCATCGGATTTGCACTAGACCTCTTCATGGTGTGCATGTGCCTCTGTGGAACAAGATACTCAGAATCCTGATCCTAGAACTTCCAGCTAAGTTACTGCCCGCTCTGATCTCATCGACTCAATTCTGACGGCAGAACCTGGCAGAACTTCTCAGTCTACTATCTAATGTTAACGTTATGATCTAAAATAAGCAGACAGATCTTTGATTACGCCAGTAGGAATGCGAGGAGTCCCAGGCTCAGCAGCACCTTCAGAGCCGGAAATCCGAGGTCGCATCCTGCACATTCGTACCATGTAAAAGAATTGGACAATACATAGTTTTTCAAATAGGTAGAGCCGAATTGGTACAAAGAGCCTAGCGCATTAGACAGGAAAGGAAGTCCCGACGACCCAACACTGCCGAAATAACTTTGTATCATGCGAAAGATAGCCTCGGGCGTGAGAATTAGCGATAAGTGCTACTAGAGGTCCGCCTTTCTATCTATGCAAACGCGCTTCGGTAGCTGCTATGTCTTCGATAGGATTTTCGTGCTCTCGACGTTAATGAGTGCCGTAATTATGCTCGGTGCCTCCCTCGAAAGCGTGCTACGAAAGCCGGTGTCTAAGTGCTGATCGTTCCGGGTTCCCCGCATCGCCACTCGAAGGTGGCGTTCAAGCTTGATGAATTTGTAAGCCAAGAAGGTGTTACGCGCGGTTGAACCTCCCGTTCGTTAACTCTGACGCGACGTCAATCTCGCTTGACAACCTCCCACAACCATCCCGCGATCCGTCGATCTTATTATTGATATCAAAAGGTTCGCGGCAAAATGCTTACTTACAGGTGTGTAAAAAGGCTATAAGTATAACTATCTGAGTCTTCTTCAGAGGGCCTCTGTTGTGGATACCCATGCACCTGCTATATATCCACTGCCACTAGTGCCAGTCCTTCTTCGCAATTCTTCCTTTCAATGCACTGGGCCAGTGCCTTATCTTGCGAGTTACAGAGCCCAGGTAACACTGCTTTCCATAATCCGAGGCCTTGGCTCTTGTTCCTCGGGCATGTTGGGATCTCCTGAACTTGTATAAACTGTTCGCCAGCACTAGTGCCAGACGAGTCCAACAGCCTATGCACTGAATTGCGTACTCTGTGTCGCCAACTGTTATCTTTTACTCGGTGCGGAATACCGTTTACGCAGCATCATGATATCCCAAATTTCTCGATCGCGGATTCAAATTCTTTGGCCGCGTGCATAATTGTCAACGTACGTACCTTCCACTTCCAAATATTGCTGCTTCAAGTAAATATCCAGGCCAGTTAGACCTTACTGTATTTGATTTCTATGATCTTATCGAAGTCGTTAGTTCCTATCGATATACCATATAAAGCTCAAGACAGGCTCCGGCCCGAATTTTCACCGCTCGACGTTTGTTATTCACTTTCGAAATCTTTATTGCAGGCCCTAGTGAGCAGTAGAGATTAATAATGACCAGATTCCCTGCCCGTTACCTCCAATTTTACCGCGACCCATCACCGGTCACCGCCCTTCCCCTTGTCTGCACCGGTGGGGTACGTGTCAGAGATCCCACCCAAAAAACGGTGGACAGCCGTTGTCTCGCCAGTTACCGTCAGAAACCCATCATATCACCATTACAATTTTTGAACTCAATCATCTGGCAATTACAACGATTAGGAAGTGCATTCTCTTTGGCAGTGAAATCGGAAAAAAAAACACGGATCTGAGGATAGTCACAATGGACTCGCTGGCACCTAGCACAGATCTCGTGCCATGGCCCATTCACATAAAGCGGTATCTTCAGTTTCACCGTGGGTGTCTGATTGATTGTAATATCCTTCAATCTAATTTGTTTGATATTAGATCAAACGCCCGTGGATGTGTACTCCAGGGTAAAATGCACTCTTGTGACTATATTCAGCTCCAGGACGACCTCCGCGAGTCTCAGTTGCTTCCGAATTGTCGTGTTACACGGCCCCCGTGTGCTTACATTTCATATGCAAATGCGGATACACTGAATCTCTAAGACCACGAAGCGAGATCGTGGTCAAGAGCTCTTCCTTTTCCGACAGTTATCACTCCTTGTGTATTTGGATTATCCACCCCCATGATATGCCCGGACGAGCGGACAAGTTTCGCTACCGACGCTCACCGGTGAGCGCGGATGATAGGCAATCTCGACACGGGATAACATCCTCCTCGGAACCTACTTACTCTAAAGAGACCAAGTCCGCAGACAATTAGGCACCTTCAGAACAGAACTCGTCCCAAGAAGGTAGCACGAAGCAAATGGATTACAACAACTCTATTATGAGTTTGAGCAGGTACGTAGTAGCACAATATCAAGGAGATTGGGATGTCACCAGCGTAAAATGTATACGAACAATCGTCCATGTACAATCCAGAAAACAAAAACATGTGGAGAAGATGGAGGTGTATGGAAAAAGGAGCTTTGGTGTGTAAGTGGAGTAAAGATAGCAGCAAGATGCGAAGAAGATACTAGGATATTCGAAGGAGAACGCGTTCCTGGCAGCACAACATAAAACAAAGCCTGTAATTTCGGAGGGGCATCCTAGAACGATTAAGCCGCTGCTGCCTCCGAGACCTGATCGGGGGATCCGACAATATCAGCTGAAAGAGTACTGGAGCGAGAGTCATTAGTCCCTGTGCTCGGACGAGATAGGCTGCTACTATAAACGTTTGTAAGAATCCAGGAGGAATGTCAATTGTTCATGACTACTTACTCATCTCGGGAGCGCCGACTGGACTTTGGCCACCCCCATACCTGACGAATCCACCGCGCCATGTGAACCTCCTGCTTCATAACACTCACGATCCAAGGATGAGAAAGCATGTCCTTAGGTGTGGGCCGCGTCAACGCGTCGACCGTGAGCCTAAGTGATACGTAAAAAAAATCAATAAGGAGGCGCCATCGCTATTCTGGCTCAGGGTACTGACGTTTGTTTGATGAAATCTTTCATCTCGTCGCTCCATTGGACACCAGGCTCGTCCTCGAGCCTAGGGGGCTAGTGCAAGTCCACAATATGCTCAGCGCGCGGAAATGTCATGGGGAAAGGGACTCGATTACCTCGCCTGTGGTGATGTACATCATCAGTTCGATGGGAGGGAGATCGTTGGGAAACGGGAACCGATTTTGAACGAGCTCGAGGAGTGATATTCCGGTGGACCAGACATCAGATCGTATAGTGTACTCGTGTCCACAGATCCGCTCCGGCTGTGGAAGGAGTTCATACAGGTGATCCAGGTGGAAATAATAATTGACTCACGGCCATGTAAAAGCTTGTACCTGTGAAGGTGCCCGCGATCGAATTGACCAGCTCGCCAGATACGCCGAAATCGCACAGTTTCACCACACCCTCCCGGGACAGTAGGATGTTTGACGGTTTAATGTCACGATGAATGGTCTTCTTTGTGTGCAGATAGGCGAGACCTTGCAGGATCTGACAGAAGTAATATTGAATATCAAGCATGGAGGCAAGTCAACCTCAAACTCACGCCTTCAGCCAATCGCCCAGCAATCTTTTCTCCGACGATGGCTCCCCGATCTTTAATACGCTTGCCCACACCCTCCAGAGAACTTCCTTCACAATACTCCATCAAGATCTTCACCTCGCTGGACGACGGCGACATGTAAGCCCCATGGAAGAGAATGATGTTGACATGCTGGGTGGAGGATATGATGGATAATTCCCGAACGAGCTGCTTCATTGGGGCCTCACGCGTTGTGATAGTCTTGCGCGCCATGATCTTGCCCGTCCGCTTGTCCTTCACCTTATGCACTGCACCACCAGCGCCCTCTCCGAGCCGCGATAATTCCTCGAGGACATCATCAGACCATGGCAACGGTGGTGATTCTGGAGTAGGCGCCGGCACAGCGTCCTCCTCAGGGTGAGGGTTGGGCAACGAGGAGGTGACAAGAGATGTCCTGATGTGCTCAAGCTCATCAAGCATGCCTCGGACGGTGGCAAGAGGCTCGACGGGCTTTTGGGTGGGCTGGGGCATCGATGTGGAGGGTGGACGGATAGTCTTATCCTCTGGATGCTCCGGGGAGGTTGCGTTTAGAGAAGGACCATTCGGCCCACCGTAATAACTTTCAAACAAGGGCTCGCCGCTGTTACTATTGGTGACATGGTTCGATGAGTTTCCATTGGGCTGGGGGATGGCCAGTCGAATAGAAGGCTTATTTGGAGTGGTGGGGCGTGGCGGATTCTGGGGGATGTTGAGGGAAAGCGGGGAAGTCTTTGCTTTGCGGATAACGAGAGGGGCGATGTCCGGGAGATTCTTGGAAGAGGGAGAGGCTGAGCGAGCAAGACTGCGAGGCCCAAGTGGTTTCTGCATGACGGCCAACTTGCTTTCCATAGAGCAGTAGCCTGAAGATGAGCAAGATGAGCAGAGCTTGCAATCGTGGTCAAGGAGACTCTCGCTGCCGGTGATCGTTACTTTGGTCCCGAGCCTACGCAAATGGGGTTAGCATCTCGCCGCTCGGAGACATATTCTCATACGGAATCAATTCTTCTACTTCTACCACCACAACCTCTTCTGCAAAAATTCACCGGAAGCGCGTCTCTGCAGCGTGCAATATCTCTGCAATGTCGACACTAAACAATGGCGTTACATTGCCTTTAGGCATTGTGGCCGGACTCTTGTTCCATTGACAGCGACGCCGGTGGCTCAGCACCATTGCTTGGCGTTGTTGTGCCCTATGGACTTCCGTGTTATTGCCACTTCCCTGGGCCTTCCCAGCACTCGTTCCAGTGACCTCTGTACAACTTGATTCACTCTGTATAACACTTTGTATTCCTATATGCCTCCTATCACGCCTCTCCACACGACTGACTTTGATTCTGTGTCCGACAATACCTCCCATCAGTCCTCGTCGCGCTCATCCACACCCGCTTCGCCCTCCGTTCGACGCCGGCCCGCTTCGCTGCGTCTCAACCACCTTGGGTGCGCTACTTATAGTTTCATGCCTTCTCGCGTCGAATCCTGACCAGCTGGGCGCAGTATCGATCCCAGTGAAATTATTGGAAAGACTTTACGTCGTGCTCGGCGGTCCTCGGTTCACCCTGCAGTCACTCTTGATTTCACCGACAACACGTCCGTTCAAATCCTAGTAGACGGGTATGACCCCGTTCACCGTGGTATTCCAAAGGAACTGGAAATGGATGCGTACTTAGCCGACATATTTTCGAGCGCCCAGCCTGTTGTGCTCGATATTCTAGACTGCGCGTTGATAACCCTTTCAGATAAAGCCTTTGAGCGGAAGCATCAGTTTGACCCGAATGAAGTACATTGGGACCAGAACCACCTCGGTGTGGCATTCAAGTTTTCTGAAGAAAAGCCGCGGTGGCATTGCGTATGGGCTTCAATGGAAGAGCGCGACGCGAGTGAAGGTGTTTGTCTCTTCAGGAGTTACGACGATGTGTACCTGGAAAGGCTCCAGCGTTCACCAAACAAGGGAGGGCGCAGGAATTCCAGAGTAAACACCCGTGACTTTGCACGGTAGTCAGATGACTAGCGGTACGTACGCACTGCTTGTCTCCGTGCCACAAGCGCTGACTTGTCCTCTGCTCAGACTGGAGGTGCATTAGCACCATCCTGCTATGGGATCGTATCATTATTCATGACCACCATATGACGCGTATTTATTCACTCACGCTCATTTGTGTGCTGTGATATTTATGCCACGGAGAGCGCGTCAATCGCCGTTCGCTCTCTCATGCCGTTCGGCCTCTCCCCTCTCCCAGTGACATAGGACATGTATAGGGCATATACCCCTGTAATCACTTACATCACATGGACATATTCACATCGGACACTACGTACACTGTAACTCTACTCATTTATCCATGGCACTCGATCTAAATGTTCCAATCCAATTATTGGCCCGTTCCAAATACTCTCTGGTGCATTCAACATGTCCTCGTCATCCATGATGCATGACCTTACGATCTCCCCCCGGGGTTGTGATCGCCGTCATACATGTTCCTTGCAAGTATTAGCGAAAGTATCGCAAGAAATGCTTTTTTTGAACTGAATCCGTGACGTCTCCGTGTGCACACTATGTCAAGAGCGTTCACGGGCTTGCTATGGATCATGTTTCGTTACGGCTTGAACCCCTCGCTACTGAATTCGTTCTGCTTGGTATGTATGTACATCCCGCCTCCTTACTCCCCTTTGGTTTAGACCAGACACTGACGTTCTCATATATCCTCAATCAGTTGACTGTCAAAGGCGGACCACTACCAACTGATGCATGTCATTGGGAGATATAATATTTCTTCCCGGTTGTCAACGCACACATATGGGAAGTGGGCGACACCACGGTCATGACCCACGGACCACCGAAGCTTGTATGTAGGTCAAGAATAGCACGCGCTTCCGGCTCCCTTTTTTTTTTGGAGTTTAGCAGAAAGCGGTCAGTATCGAAAAGTAAATATACTACATAGTCGCGGAATCTGTTGTTCGACGTGCCTTGAACCCTCCAGATCGAGGCATCATCTCATCATGGTCCACTGACTCAGGGTGAGATTTGGGTATCGCACCGAGGGCGAAACGTTAGCCCGGTTAAGCAGCTGATGGTTCATACATATGCGTCGACTGTTGGCAAAACTTTCGGTAGGTACATAGCAGAGAGCTAAGAAGACAGAAAGGGATATTCAAAATGCTTGTGAGTTCTTGAAGTCTCTGAAGTCTTTAGATTTAAATCCAGATTAAAGTTTCCTACGTCTCGCCTTGGTGTGGAAGGAGTCTGGAAAGGGAGCATAGGTATGTAGAATAAGCTTATCGTTGGCCTCAAGAACGATCTATCTGTAAAGCGAAGACCAGTGTCTTGATAAAGCCATCTTTTTTACATTTCCGTTTTGAGGAGAATAAGGAAGGGTTGTTGCAAACACCCACCGTTTCTATTAGGGGATGTTATCAACGTTCTAATGTAAGTTTTAATCGATCCTCAAGTCCTCGCACTCACCTTGCTAGAGTCGTGTTTCAGAGTTAAAATCTTTGATCCCACGGAGTAGCGTCACGAAGGTCATGAGATACACTCGCACATAAGATTGTGGCGATTCTCCCCATTCATCCCGAATGATAAATGCAGACGTACCTATGTACATACAGACCTCCGCAAAGATCGTATGGAACGGCGCCGAGTGAAGAGCTTCCGCTATCAGCAGACTTGAAATTATTTTCGGAGCCAGCGTCAACGCTAGTTGTCGTGCGCAGAGTCAAAATAATAGCCCAGAGATCAAGATGGGATTAAGGAATCCGCGGCGTGAGTATCGCCGTCTACATCCATATTAAGGGCTCCTAATAGTATACGCCAATCATATGTTACTGGAAGTTTGAGCATAACTTTGGCAGGAAATTTATCAACTTACTTAACTGTATGTATCACCAGACGCAAGAAGGCAGGCTCGAGAAGCATTGCACTGCCTGTATAGCTCGTCTGGAACCTGCGCAGTGTTCTCGGGCAGATAAGCCGTGTTATATGTCACTAAAATGACCTAGAAGTCGTATGTAAGTATAGAGCTTGACTTTTAACGGCACTTCTGAGAGTGACTGTATTGCCGCGACCCGTCCGTCATATGAGCGCTTTCGACAGCGACATCTATGTCTGTCAGGCCTATTGCCATGTACAAATGCTGGGACGCGCAATGTGTCTTTTCAGTCGAGGACAATAAAATACTTGAAACGACGTCGACGATATCAATATGATATTCCTAGGCGTATCTCAGCCTGATCCTCTGATCCTAGTCAATACGCTGATACCACTGGCAGTAAGTATGCAGTACCATGGATACCCAGCGTCATGCTGAATAAAGGAATCCGCCATTTGCCTCTGGCTAACAAAAGCACGAGCGTTGTCAGATGCCATCATCCACTGATCGCTTGAGGTGCGGAAAACAACATCTGTGCAAAAGCGAGTCAGCACTAGAGCAAGAGCAATGTCATAAGTACTTGGCTATCTGCATGCTCCGATGGGCGGCATTTCGCGCTATCTTTGGATGACAACAGCGATTCCGAAAAACGACGTCCCGTTGTGTATGATATATGAAAGTAGGCGTTTGTCGAGAAGATGGAAATCCAAATATTAGATATGTACAGTGACAGCTGTGTAAGTTAGATAACATTTTATGTTATCTGTCGTACATATGGGCTTACCTGCTCTTGCGGCGAGTAGTAAGAGTTAATCAGTAATCGAACCAAATGTTTATTTCGACCAGGACAATCGAATGGTCAGCTTCAGCAGTGCACTTCAGGTAAGCAGATGAGAGGACAGAGAATGACGCTTGAAGTGAAGTAACCGTCATGTTGAAAGATACCGTATTAGACGCCGAGTCGGCGAAGTTGAACAAAATACGTTATCTGCCGAACAGAGGTGTCAGCCCCAGCTCACGTACTTCAATGAAAGAAATAGAGAGAGACAAAACCGATTCATTGACGATAGTCAACTTTGGGGAGTTTACCTATGAGGACCGAAGACTTTGAGGCGCCCTTTGAGGCGTTTGCCACCGTGAAATGAAACGTGGAACAAAAATTCAAAGGCCGAGCCATTGTGGCGGAGCTAACGTACTTGTCTTCTCCGCACTGCATGTCGACCACGAAAGCTCCCCGCGTCTCCTTTGCATCCTTGACTTCAAATAATCTCGGTACTGTTCGCAAGCTCAATTCAGTTCTTTTTCCTATCAAATACAGCGAAAAGTTCTATCAAGATATTCTCCAGCCAGACGTAGAGGATTTTTGCAAGCTTGGTATGTGCGCGCTGTTCTTCCTCGTCCTCTACTGCCACTGACGCGCCTTTGATCATCAAGTCTATTATAATGATGTCCCAGTAGGTACACCTTACTTCTAAACCGGACTAATGTGTCCATCTGCGCCGATAAGGTTGGGACAATATGCTGTCGTTTGGAAACCAAGGACGATCAAACTAAACTGTATCTCATGACCATGGGTGTCCTAGCAGTGAGTCGGTTCATATTTTTATTCAATACATAATGCTTACGGTTTTCCAAGCCGTATCGATCTAGGAAATTAGGATCTCAGAGCCTTGAACTCATTCTGGCAGCAGCATCTGCGCATACCAAACCTGCCATTGACAAGATCTATCTTCATGTTCAAGTGTCTAATGATGGTGCAAAGAAGTTCTATGAACGTCATGGCTTCAAAGAGGTCGGGGTTCATAAAGATTACTACAAGAAGATTGTCCCGCACGATGCATGGGTTCTTGAAAAAGTGCTATCGTAATCTCAGACCTCGATATTTAGTAAGTGTATTCAAATCATTATTATGCTTCTTCGTTGATACTGATTACTGTGCACTAAGGTATAGTAGATATATACAACCCTCCCCATGTCAAACATGACAAAGAAAAGAATAATATTAGAACATCGACGATTTCGAGGGGTCAACTTCTCAGATAGTGTAAATCGAGATATGTCGTAGATTCGCGCTCAGTGACCGGATGAGGGGTTAAGCAAGTTATGCGCTTTCAAGGCCAGGCATCATCTACCTTGCCACAGCCTTTAACAAGCTTTAGAACGGTCAGCATGCTTATATGCACAAGAAGACTATGGCGAACCTGGTGTCGCTTTAAAGCGTCCTTCCTCGTAAAGGTTTTTCCGCATCCTCCATTGCAAAGATAAGGTTTTTCTCCGGTGTGTGTCTCTCGATGTCGTTTCAAATCATGCTGTCGATTGAATGATAGCGCACACAGGTCACAGGAGAATGGTCGAGATGGAGAGGCCGGGTACTGTGATGAAATACCTGTTGTCTGGGATAACGGTATCTGTGCCGGATAATGAGGTGGTGACTGGTGTGGCACTCCTGCCATTGACTGCGAGGAAAGATACGTGTGTGCTTGGGAATGAGACCGCGGTCTTGTGTGAGAATGAGATGAAGGCGGTTGCGAGTGCGACGACGAATAAGTTGGTGAATGCGCGTGTTGATATGGGTGGGATTGGGTGTGCGTGGTGTGGGGTCGCGCAATAGAGATAGACTGACGCGCTCCATGCATAGGGGTCATCTCCGCGGAGGGGTTTGCGCCCGAGTAGATTGGGTGGGTGGCATGGGGAGAGCTCGGAGGAGAAAAGGACGTGTGGGCGGGATAATACGCGCCAGGATATGCCTCCATGGTGTGTGCATCCGCTGTGTTATATCCAGGGGCGAATGTCTGGGCCACTGTGTGGTGTGCCGACGGGGAATGATAACCAGCCGCGTAGCCATTTGACGGATATTGGTGAGCAGCGCTATTCCAGTGGACAGAGGGCGAATATTGAGCTGAATGTCTTCGGTCGGCCATTGCAAGGAGCGTTTGTCAGAATTGAAATACAGTTCGCGGCTCTGCTTCATAAAGCTCTCCTCCATTGTCACGGGACGACCAAAATACGGAAATCCGCCCCGTTCGCAATGTTTTGAATTATTGCAGATGGACAGGGCATGACGGAGGCCTTTGCTGGAGGTACCTGCCGTGTGCCTGACTCAAAGATGTGACCCGAATGTCAACTCCCTCGTAGGCTGTGAACGCAATTAATCCCGCATCTAGGTCGGCTTCATTCCCAAGAAAGTTAGCTTCAGTTGGCCCGCAGCCGAGACCAGTCCTGGTAACTTCAGATTGACTTGAGACTCTGGGTGAACGCATTAACTTGAATCGGAGATCTAGGCGAGAAATCAGGGCCGAAATCCACGCAGGTACTATCACGACTCCTAGACCTTCGCCAAACTCCCTCGTTTGCATATGTGTGCATCAGACGGTGTTGCGTCGTTCTTCCTGTATAAGCCGTTCATACTATCTCTTGCTACGCCATGGGTTTCGTTCGGCCACTTACTTCCTGTAAGTTGTACGACATTATTAGGTTCGATATCACTACTTACTCCTTTGGGAATTTCCAAATGCGCTGGCGCTACGACCGCCGTCCGGCCCCGGTATTCGTTAAGGAGCAGCTTTCTGTACCTGATTTATCCGGGAATAAGCATTATCCAATTCATCGACATTGCGTTCATCAACACATCAAGATTCTGGTGCGCGCCAGTGCACCCCGCATCGGTCCATCCACGATCTCCAGAGAGTCAAAATGCCGACGTCAGGTATCTTCCGCGTAGGCAGACAATTCATTCAATACCCTAGCGAAATCAAGAGCAAAAGTCAATTGCAAGTACGTGATATACTGTAACCACATATGTACTTCTGTTTATTCAACTAGTAAAGTAAGCTCAGCTGCTGTCCAAAATGCGCCATGTATTGAATCGCCAGCGATAGACATTCAAATCTTGTTGCAAGCGTTGGTCAAGAATCAAGACATATTAAATGAGCCTCTGAGGTCGACAAACGATGTCAGTGCTCCAAATCGTGCCTGTATTATGAGTCATGACTAAGCGATGGCTGTTGGCGGCACAGGCCTTTCGCCATCGTGGCGTTTTGGCCACCACTGTCCATTTTATACAGCTCAACCACTCCGTCTGTACAATCAGGTCTTCCATGTACATCACAGTGGCCGAGTCTCCTTTCCTTGCGGGATACGGAATATAAAGGGACTTAAAAGTCCGAAAAGCTACAGTCTCTTGCCTTCAGTGCATCAGGTCCGCCATCATTCTCGTCGACAACCCAGGTACGTAGTTTTCGCAAAATGCTCCAGTCAAGCCTCCACAATTAACGCCTAACGCTATTTCTAGTACCAGTGGAGCTGAGATCGTGTTTTGGAATTGCCAGGTTTGCAACATGTAGAAGAGCTGTGAATAACTCCAGGAACGCAGCAAGATAGGCCATGACAGGCCATGATGCCTCCGTTTTTGGTTAGTTTCTGAGAGATGGCTCCGGTAGAGTTCTAGCTGTTGAGATGATCTTAATACATCCTGCCAGCCAAACTTTTGCTGCGTGACCAATCTTTCCACTTCAGGATTAGGTATTTCGTGCCACGGCGATGGCAAAGGACATCGATACAGAACTGGATTTTGCTGTGTAGATGGCGAGTCAACCCCTGGCCGATCAGTTCATTTTATGATATATCCTTTACCTGAAGGTCTGTTGCTCACATTTACGCTCCAACTAAGACATTTCATGAGAGCAAGCAAAGGAATACTAGCACCTCCAGGTATTGCTCAGCTAATGTGTTTTTACCACCACCAGGCCGGCGAACAACAACGAATAATAGGTGTCGTTATTGTTTCACCCGAAGGGAACATGAATAGCTGGCTACATATCGGTTATGAAATAGATGGTGGTGAATTCCCGGGTTCTTTAAATTATTATCTGAACCAGAAAATAAAATTCAAGCTAGTGGCTGCCAGCTTTCAGCATCTACACACTGTGGATGTGACTAATAGTAGACGTTACAGCACTATCCTGGACCTTCATGCTAAACCTTCACCCCAACATCATCCAGCTCTTACCCAGATAGGTGTGTTTGGCTGTTCCTATACTACAGTTATGCTCTGACTGATGTGTGCAGTAGGCCGCTATTGGTGTAGTGTAGATGGGGATCTTCTGGATATATCTTGAATTTGCCTTGAACCAGTTCCTCTCAGGATTCCGAGTCGCCGATCCTCCATCTACATGTCTATTCTAGTAAACATTAGATTGAGTTATTCTTTTTTCTCGAACTCTCTGTGTTGGTTATATTTCACACTTAAGTCTTTCAAGCAGTGCATTCTCTTTCCGGAAATATTGCAAGTTACACTCACCAAAAGGCTTAGGATAAAAATAACACATTTGATGGTGTTTCATATGTATCGTTGCCTCGTCCAAACGTCCCATCAATCGGACTGGTACTGCTTCCGGAAGCCGTTAAACACGACTATAATAGAGCGAAAAGGATGGAATGGGTTACAACTTGCTGCAAGTCCCTATGGCTATTTTCAATTGGTCGCGCTCTCAATCGAGGAACATGCCATTAAATAGCAATTGATTTGTTCAAATTTTTGCTCGTACTGTTTATGAGCAGATAAGTTACGCAGGAAATTTTCTACGTACGAGCGCGATCCCTCCCTTTCTCCGCAATTTCCGGAAACCACTGTCCATGTGCATAGTGTTCACATCTTGGCATTTACGTCCTTCCACGGTTTGTGCGGGTTTTGCCAGCACCACTAGAAAGTGCCCGCGCGTACCATGAAATACTTACATATATTGAATAGTACTATGATTTCATGGAAACTCTCCTGACGGAATATTCAGATGGGCGTCGTGAACCAAAGAAACTTCTTGGATTAATTCTTCCACTGCACTTAGTCTCAATTTAGCTCTCTACATAAACTCAAAGCCAATTATATGGAACAAGGCATTTACTAATTTGAAGTATAAAGGGAGCTCAGGGAGCACATATTTTGTAAATAAGCGCTAAATTGCACGCAAGGTAGGCGTCACACAAACCCAGCCTCTTACGTAAATTTTTATCACGTGAAGTAAAAGAGCGGCCAAATCCAGAGGTCGGCACTTCAAAGAAATATTTTTCACTGAAAATCGTTCTCAGATTGAGTTTTTCAGATATTTTATATACGTTCACGAGCTATTCAATAAAATTGACGTTAGTTTGTCACTGGAATGGTGAGCAGGATGTAGTGGACAGTCACCACTAATATTTCCCAATTGAGGATGAACCCTTATTACCATATATGGATATTGTATAAGCATCTGACGGCCAAATGTTGATAGGTCACATTTTGAAGATCTGCCGACGATTGAAAAGACAAGCAATGCTATTCCAACCAAAAAAAAATTATGCTTTTACTGGATGGCTTTCCGTAAGCATTTTAGATAGGTTATTCCTGTATAAAGCAACTTGGAGATTGAATTTTTGAGATCTATAGAGATAATCTATTCTATTTAGTCCTCCATAAGCCATCCGATTAAAGTAATCAGATTAAATCTTATCTTTCTCCCACATCGATGATCAACTTTCCTGGTGCATATTAGAGGACCCAGAAATGAATGCTGACGATGCAGAAGTTGATTTTTTGAAGCGGTCGAGGTTGTGTTGGGGGTAGCTGTCATTACAATGGACAAAGCCAGGCGACACTGCAGAGCGACACCGTGCAGAGCGATACCGTGCAGAGCGATACCGTGCAGAGCGATACCGCGCAGAGCGATACCGTGCAGAGCGACATCGTGCAGAGCAACACCGTGCAGAGCAACACCGTGCAGAGCGATAGCAAGAAACACACCAGTACCTAGTTCGTGCTGATCTCATCCGAAATCCTCAAGGAGCGACACCATGGCAGGCCCTTTACAGAAGGCGTAGCGACCGCACATTTATAACGACCATGGGCTTTGATGTAGAAACATTCAACAGTGTCCTCGAGCCCGGGTTTGCAGAGGCCTGGAGAACGGAGGGCGTGAGAACAAATTTGTGAGCAAAAAGGAGCGTTGTTTGGTGCTGCAT
Organism: Nidularia sp. FH-822889; assembly: GCA_036937115.1. Classification (NCBI taxonomy): domain Eukaryota; kingdom Fungi; phylum Basidiomycota; class Agaricomycetes; order Agaricales; family Nidulariaceae; genus Nidularia; species Nidularia sp. FH-822889. The sequence goes on from JASFDF010000297.1 coordinate 25,353, forward strand.
GTGGCAAAAACAATCCATTCGAGGCTGGATTAATGTAGACCCTCTGAACAGATTCACATTTATTCGAGGGTGTTGAGAAATAATCCATTCGTTCCACCTTCCTAATTAAGCACGGCTTCACGGCAAAGACCCTTAAAATATTTTAATCTACCTCATTTTTGAGTAAAATACCTTACGGAAAGTCATCCACTCTCTAAGTTTTGAGAAATTCTTCCCGAGAATTGAAGAGATATGCCTTCCGCATGCATCCCAGAGGTTAAAATTATTATAAAGTAATTAAAGTGTGTCGGGAGTATGATCAGTTTGATTACGTAAGTGTGTAATGGAGTTGGGTGACACCTACCTTATAAGCATGAAACGTGAACTTCTGCCTGAGTGTTAGGTGCGATGCTCAGTTCGGTGCCAAATAACATCATGAAGCCCTTATAAAGGACAACTACTTCCTAAAGCTATGTAGCTTAAAAGGATGGATTGTTGGCAAGTCGACGTAGATTCAACTTGTTGTGACTATGGAATCGATGGAGACCAGAGTCAAGACGCGTAATGACGCATTGAAGATATCCTATCTAATGACATCATCATCAATCAGTCTCCGGCACAGTGAACGGACCGATTCCCGTAGGGATGCAGGAACTCGTCACACGGTGCCGCTGTCTCTGTCTCTCCGAGTCCGGTCGTGCACTGACAATCAACCAACGTGTATTTGCAACTATCCTGCCCAGTGCACGCTATCAACGGTCAGTTGAGGAACGGCTTCCACGGTTTGTTGAGTAGTTTCTCATTACTTCAAGGACACTATGCTTACAATTCATCCCAGGTCGAGCTGCATACACTGCGATTACTGAAACTCGATACTACGCGTTGCACCAGCCTGATTATATTGTAACGCACCGAGCCGTACAGCTTCTCCTTTTTCTGGCACAGCTTCCTTCTCAGAGAAAGTAAATTCTACTGAGTTAGGTCGAACCAATAAGCGCGGCTTACAGTCGTTTTATCCAGTCCTGGACTGACAACTGCGATCCGATATCCCTATAACGCCAAGCATCATGAGAACGCCACTGCTCTTTCCCTTATATCTTTGTATCGGACTGTATCTCTTCGCATCTGCACGGGAAACAGTATATGATGCGGGTATGTTTATGCAGGCTGCACTGCTCGACGATACATGATCAAGACTTATCGCATATTGTCTCCTAGCCATCATAGCTCGCAATCTTGTGGACAATTCATTCACCTCGGTCGGAACTATGGCGACGATATTCCCTTCGGATGATCCCATTCTTCCAGGTAATGAACCACGTACTGTAATCCCCTCACGCTTGAGGGAATGTTAACCTATAATTTCTGCGAAATAAACAGGACAGCCCTTTTCGTTGCAAGAATACTATGCTAGGTTAGTCATCGTGGTCCTGAAATCCCATGCACACTACACCTTAAAGCTTGGAATAGTTGCCACCAGAATGGTTCTTTGACACTTCTCTTTCTTCCAATCTCACGTCATAGTCGAAATATTCTGCATTCTCCTGGACAAACCGCCTCGATCTCAGTTACATCCTCTGTACCTGCTGCAAGTCATGCACGCGTTTCATTGATCGGCAATGTGACCATATTCAAAGAGGTAAAGGACGTCCCTGACGTGGATGCTATTCGAGCCTGCTATCTTAAGCAACATCCCGATGCGAAATGGTGGTTACCAGACGATGATGATGCAGCCCATATCGTCAGTAGTCATAAAGCTGCTTCTCCGCCTGACTTCCATCTAAAAACATTTCAAAATTCCTAGTCGTACTGGGCTCAATTTGACCCCATGGTGAGTTTTTGAACATAATATTGATTCCAAGGCTAACTAAAATTTGGTGATTAGCAAGTATACTTCGTTGGTGGATTCGGAGGGTGCGTTTGAGTATCCTGAAAGCCGTTTTATAGCATTTGCTGAGCGTAATTTAGAGAGCATTATATCGGATTTATTCCCCTTTCTATATATCAAGAAGCCTCCTCAGATGAAGGTTATAAATCCAGACACGGTACAACAGCGAGGGTTACCATCCAGGAATGAATCGACAGGAGAGGCACAACCAATATTTAATTTCCGCGCCTTGTCACCAAACTCCAAACCTAGCAATTGTATCCGTCGGATTAGTTTGTCTCTTCTCATGTATTGACTATCCCTGATCGAGGGATGGACTGTAGGTACGCCTATGACTACCCCATCATAACAGTGTTGCGGAGGAGCTCTGCATATGTCCGGCCTTCAATGTCGCTACCAAAGGCCTTCTCAAGCATCGTGGCAAAGTTA
>JASFDF010000298.1:0-27534 GCA_036937115.1 Nidularia sp. FH-822889
CAGTTTGAGTGTTTTTGGAGGTTTTGTGGTGTGTTTAGAGATTTAGATTCACCCAGACCTTTAGGTTCACTTATTCCGTGTTGAGCAGCACTTCACCACCCACCTTCACAATTGCCCACCCACTATCACAATTGCCTGCCCACTTCAACACTACCCACCCACCTTCACAATTGCCTGCCCACCTTTGACAAGTGCTTGCCCACCTTCAACAACTACTTGCTCACCTTTGAAACTGCCTTCCCACCTTCACAATCACCTGCCCACCTTTGACAAGCACTTGCCCACCTTTTATGACCACTCACCCACCTTTGACACCACCCACCCACCTTCACAATCACATGCCCACCTTCAACAAGTGCATGCCCCCCTTCTGCCTGCCCACCTTCATGACTACCCACCACATAAATGGCCCACCCACCTTTGACACTACCTGCTCACTTTCACGACTAACTGCTACATTCTTGGCCCACCCACCTTTGACACTGCCTGCCCACCTTCACGACTGCCTGCCCACCTTTGACGAGTGCTTGCCAACCTTCAATGACCACTTGCCCACCTTTAAAAACTGCTTGCCCACCTTTGACAATGCCCACCCACCTTCATGACCACCCTCCATGATCATGGCCAACCCATCTTTGACACCACCCACCTACCTTCACGACTGCCTGCCCACCTCTGATGACTGCTTGCCAACCTTCATGACTGCCCACCACCTTCATGACTGCCCACCACCTTCATGACTGCCCACCACCTTCATGGCCCACCCACCTTCACAACCACCTGCCCACCTTCATGACTGCCAACAATGGAATATTCACTTTGTTGTTCCATGTTATTATTGTGTTGAAACAATCTGTGCACCTTATGGAGTTGCTATTGCTTGGACAAAGTTTGCAAAGTCAGAGTCTCCAACAAATATTTTAAGATTTTTCGAATCTGTTTATCCAACTCCAGAGATGCCAAATTATATTTGCATAGACAAAGCATGTCTCCTTCAAACAGCCATTAGTAATGGTACCTGGCAGATATGGAAGCAAACTACACATTTTATTGTTGACTCATATCACTATATCAATCACAGAAGCTCTGACTATCTCTGTCAAAAATGGTGTAATTCTGCACCATTATGTGGAACTGCACCTAATCTTGTGGTTGAGGAAAATGATACACAAGGCAATCCACATTATAAATGAGCATTTAATACACAGGTTTGTACTTCATATTTTTCTTTTTAGTATGCTGATTTTATAATTTATCAGGCTTGTGAATAGTTAAATGCCTGGCTTGGAGGCTTTCAATCAATTCTCAACAAAATGACTGTTGACAACTTCAATTAGTCAATACATGCATTACTTTTCCTACATACACAAAGAGTTATTCAAAGGCAGAAGGAAAAGAAAGACAAGAAAAGTAGTCAGGATAACAAGGTTGAAGATGATGATGATGAGGAGGAGGATATTGGCATTTACATTGAGAGGGAGGACTAAACATTTGAAATTTTCTTGTATTTGTTAAGCTGGATGTGTTAATAGTTGAAAATATCTTGTATAGTATACATATATATATTCTTCCTTTATGTTTAAGTGTGTATATTGAAATAAGTTAAAGCTAAACAACTTCTAATTCTACCTGAAATACATAATTGCACCATCTCTGGAAATTATATACACTAAGCAAAATTGATGGTATCCTCCTGCTAGATATCCTGGAGGGTCCACCAAATTTCTACTGTACTCCATCTCTAGTAAAAATTGTGTTTATGGATTATGAATTAATTATAACTCTAGCTGGATTCCATGTAGATCCTCCTAAAGTCTACATATACTCTACCTCTTCAGGGTTGATGTATGCTCATCAAAAGTAATGTAAACTCCTGCTAAACTCTATGTAGACTCCACCTAGATTCTACATCTACCTAATCTCTACATGTACTTCATCTCTAATAAAAATTATGTTTATGGATCACAAATTAATTATAACTACAGCTAGACTCCATGTAGAGCCACCTAAAGTCTACATACCCTTTACCTCTTCAGGGATTATATATATACCATTAGAGTATATGATAATTCCAGGTACCCACCTCAGGAGTTCTGGTGAATAACATGATGAGATAATAAGAAGAGATGTTCTTTTTTTCCACCATCCATGAGCAGCATCACTAACAAGTCCATTTAATGGCCCCATCTAGCCAGGTGTCCTTGACCAGTTGTGAGGCTATGAATGATGTCTGCATGCAAATGACTGTAATCTGACCAATCTGCATATGAATCACAAAGTCTGGGTGGTCCTTGCAAAATTCTGCAAATGTCTCAAAGAAATCGTCTCTTCCAGAGATGCCAGCTTTCTTTACCTTTTGTTTCTCCTTCTGAACACAATCTGCATTCAGCAAAACATCTGATATATCTGCAACAGACTCTCCAGGTCCATTGATAGTAGGAACACCAACAATAAGACCCAGCAGCTCAACAGTTGGATGAGCAGTTGTGATTGCATCAAAGCAAACTTTCTCATGCAGTAAGAGATGCTGATATCCACCATTAGAATAATGAATGCCTCCCATCCAGGACCAAAGTATGGACTGCACAGGTCATTTTTTATGTGAAAGCTCAGACCCACAACGACATGACTGCTGCAATTGTCCATGTATGCCTTCCAGAGTGGTTTGTGGTTGTATGAAGACATTGCAATTAATATTGTCACAGTTGAAAATTCCCATGCATTGCCATTGACTGCATTTCCCAGTTTCCCAAGAATCTGAAAGAGTGTCGCCTTTACAGTCACCTCCAGAGTTTTTGCAAGCCCAACAGACACAAATACGATTAGTTTTTCCACTGTGTCCCAGTCAAAATCTAATTCGAAATTTCTATTTGGCCAGCCATCCCAAGAGTCAACAATGTCAGCCTGGGTTGAGGATTTATGTTGTTGAAGCACTTTTTTCATATCACAAGGGGCGACAGGAGCAGGGAACAATTGTTTTTGGGCAGACTTCTCTCCAGGAAGGCCGGATGAATTTATCTGCTTATGATTTGATTCATTGAGGTCAGCAATTTTGCGAATTGGTTCAGTGGTAGGTTCATCTTCCACATAGCGGACAATACATAGATTAAGTGTGAAATTTGGATATTTGCTTTTCAGCTCACCTTCACCGTTATGAATGGGATTTGGTTTCCGCTTCAAAGCCACAATAGGAAATTTTTCTTGAGCCAGTGAATTTTCCAATACCTCTTCTATGAATCGAATGACTTGGCCTACAAGAAGTCAATAAGTCCCAAATTGTCAGAGCTATTGTTTTCACACACCTTCATGATTAACTACTGGTATCAATTTGGTAATAGTACCTCCGATCTTTATATGTTGATTTTGTGCTCTAACAGGAAGTGGTCCGATATTTCGTTCTCATGAGGAATATTGGGGCACAAAATAGTGATACATGGCGGACCAGTCTCTAGTAGGAGGGATAAGATAGAAACGAATATTATTTACAAGTGAAAGTATACTCACGAGTGCCATGTGTATAAGAATGTACCAATGAGAATGTAGCGCTTATGAATTTCTGAAATAAGGGTGAGAAATTACTGGAAAGTCGAAATTTCTCTCAATTTTTCCTGCTCAAAATTAGTTACAGGTACATAATTCAGAGAAGGAGTGTCGGCACACTTGTGTAAATGCAGAATACATAGCGTGCATAGGAAGGTTGTTGAGTGAAGCAGATCGATCTGGGTGAGGTGCAGGTCTCAGGGCCAATGCTTCTCGATTCAAAGCAATGGATTCCTCCAAGTCTGTGACAGACCCCTCTGCTCAAATTGCATTGAAAGCGCATTTGCAATGTTGTTGAGTGAAGCAGATCGATTTGGGTGAGGTGCAGGTCTCAGGACCAATGCTTCTCGGTGAAAAGCAATGGATTCCTCCAAGTCTGCAAGCTGACCCTTCTGCTCAAATCACATCGAAAGCACAGAAGCCAGGTTGTTGAGTGAAGCAGATTGATCTGGGTGAGGTGCAGGCCTCAGGACAAATGCTTCTTAGTGAAAAGTAATGGATTCCTCCAAGTCTGCAAGCTGACCCATCTGCTTGAATCGCGCCCAAAGCGCATTTGCAAGGTTGTTGAATGAAAGAGATCGATCTGGGTGAGGTGCAGGTCTCAGAACTAATGCTTCTTGGCTCAAAGCAATGGATTCCTCCAAGTCTGTGAGCTGACCCTTCTGCTCAAATCGTGTCTGAAGCATTGCCAGGTTGTTGAGTGAAGCAGATCGGTTCAGGTGAGGTGCAGGTCTCAGGACTAATGCTTCTCGGTTCAAGCAATGGATTCCTCCAAGTCTGTGAGCTGATCCTTATGCTTAAATTGCATTGAAAGCACATTTGCGAGGTTGTGGAGTGAACCAGATCGATCCAGGTGAGGTGCAGGTCTCAGGATCAATGCTTCTTGGTTCAAAGCAATGTATTCCTCCAAGTCTGCCAGCTGACCCTTCTGCTTAAATTGCATCCCAAGCACATTTGCGAGGTTGTTGAGTGAAGCAGATCGATCTGGGGGCGGTGCAGGTCTCAGGACCAATGCTTCTCGATTCAAAGCAATGGATTCCTCCAAGTCTGCAAGCTGACCTTTCTGCTCAAATTGCATCGAAAGCACAGCAGCCAGGTTGTTGAGAGAAGCAGATCGATCCGGATGAGGTCCAGGTGTCAGGACCAATGCTTCTCGGTGAAAAGTAATAGATTCCTCGAGGTCTGCGAGCTTACCCTTACACCCGAAATAGTGTCCAATGCGCATTTTTGACGCTGTTGAGTGAACCAGATCGAAGAGGGTAAGGTGCTGTCCGCAACCAGAGTGAAGTATATAACCATGCCAACGATGTATCAAGATCCGATACAGCACCAGACTGCCTGCAAATATCTATCATCTCAGTTCCGCGACTGAATGATTCCCTGGCCTCCTCATCCTCTTTACCCGCTTCCAACCATAGTGAAGTCGCTTCCTGGATATCCTGAGGCTGACCGCTCCAACTGAATCTTATTCATAGGGCGGCAGAAAGAGACATTTTCAAGTTGTGTCGCTCTGGATCGGGAGGCGATCGGAGATCCATAGCTTCTCGCAATCGTAAAATACTCTCGTCAAGGTCTATCATCCGCCCTGTCAGGTGGAATCGCATGATGAGGGCAACCGATAAATTGAAAAGTGTAAGAGCTCGTTTCAGATGGGTGGGAGATCGTGAGAGGAGCAAATCATTATACAAACAGATAGCTGTGTTAATGCTGGAGCTCTCGACTGACTGGAAGAATTCAGGCGAAGAAGTATTGGAGAGCCGCATCATTTCGGCCTGCTTTTCATTGTCGAAAGTTCTAATTCGCGCAATGGCATTATTATTCTGTGGGGCTCTCCTTAGTGACAGAATCACAACTCGTCGCAGATATCAACGTACACGACCTTCAAGGGTCTCCAGCTCTGCTTCCATCATTAGCTTCAAGGCTTCATCGCTATCCACTTTCCAACCCTAGTGATGGAACCTTGCCAACAGGGCTATAGAAAGGTGGCGAAGAACATCAAATCGTAGAGTACGGGCTGGAAATTGCTGATCTAGAACTTGAAGGAGGAGAAAGATAGCGGTCTCGAGCGTCGAGCCTGGGCGGCCTTGCCTACATTCCATAATGATAGAGTCGGCGAGCTCACGTAACTCGGAATACTCTCGCTCTTGGTCTTCAATTGCCTGGTACGTGTACAAATGTTAGCTGAGAGAATCTATTAATTAAATATATGCACTAGATTGAGATCATTCTGTGCAACATAGACATTAATTCTGGAGAAACATCCAAGAGATCGGCGAACGTACTGATTCTTGAAGCGACATGGCGAGAGCAACAACTGGGACAGTTGGATGCAGAAATCGGGTGGCTGGATGTTAAAGACACCCCGTGGCGTTCATGATATAATGTTGCATGATGCATGCACATTTCTGGGTCATGATATTGCTGTATATCTTTGGGCAGTGCTCAATCTTAGATCAGAACGCAGAAGGTGTAGATGCAGGCTTTCAAATCAAAAAATCGACGATTGGTAGACGCCGAAGGTTAGTGACATTCGGTGATGTGACTTGAGAAGTTCAAAATTATAAGTTATGATCAAGAGAGATGATTAAGAATCTTGATTAAGAACGGTAATTAAGAATAAGCAAGTGTATATAACAATACTAATTGGATTGACAGATTGATAAGGATTGCAGCAGGTTCGTACATGCAAAATTAACAATCCTAACAAGTCCCACGAGGAAATCCCGCCCGGGTCAAACGTTGATGAGGTCCTATGAATAATATGACTTGGGCACAGGCTTTTTACCGTGGCATTACTGTGACTACCCTGCCCTACCGTGCAATCTGGCACAGCAGGAAAGGTAATGGCACGGTAATGGCACGGTAATGACATGGTATGCACAGGATCGGTATGCAGCTATCTGGGGTGGCTCCTTGAACCTTTGCGCATTTGTACGATCGAACTAGCATGGAATACCTCGTGACTCGGAATTGACCAACAAGGAGTTACAACTTCTAAAAAAGGAAGAATCACAGTGCTACCGTGACAGCCGTACATAGACCTCTTCTCACATCATCAAATTTAAGAATATTGGAATAACTTACTTAAGTTGTGGAAATAGAATACTATAGTGTGTTACTTATAGAGTAAATATGCTGAAGCAAAAAAAATTAATCAATAGCGGGAAAAAGTTACAGGCTAGTCTGTCGACCAGCATGGGAACTGAATTCAATCTCCGAAATTTCGAGTTTTGAGCTGCTCAATGGCGCACAAACTGTATGAGAATAGTAGTGCCTCTGAAATTACAGCCAAATGGTAATAATAGATCATGAATAACTTCAAAAATTGTTTGACTGATTGCATCATTCATGCACTTGTTCCAGGAATGAGTGAGGATAAATGCTACCAACTGATGGGGCAGAGGTGATGTGTCCAGCTGTCATAACTAACACTGCCTGTCAAAAAAAAGTAACTCAGCCAGTTGTTCAGTAGTGATACAACCTGCTGTATCATTGCTAGGAGTAGGTATTATATTGTATAGATTACTACAATATCAGCCATCAGGTATCCATCACTATTAGAAGTCATAAGATTCACTTTTTTTTTCTGTCAGTAGGTAAGGGGGGATCAATAGAACTATGTTACAGAACCCTGTATTCCAATTATTGTAAATTTTGGTGGACCAAATCTGGAGATATGGCCAAAATGGTGGTTATTTTTGCTTCCTTGCTGCCTAGAGCCACTGGACACCTCATAAATCACAATTTTAGTTTCTATACACTCATGAAGTACCTAATATACTACACACCCACTTTCACAAATTTTGATACTGTTCCCATGGTAAGAAAGCTTGATCAATTTTGGGGTATGATAGCCACATACCACATATGTACACAGGGGTGTCCATAATTCACCATTTTTGTTTCAGTGCATAGCTGGGAAAGTGACTTTTATGATTTATGAGACACTTCCTATGTAGATATCTACTGAAAAATGTGGGAATGTTATTTATAATGCAGCACAGCATTTATGTGGACTCTATAAATCACCAAATCACTGTTTCTGAACCCCTAAACAATATGACATGATATATACTAAATTTCATGAGTTTTGGAGACATTTTCATAGACCTGTCATAAGAGAAATACACTTCATAATGTAATAACATTGTGTTCTCCACTGTACAGCATCTGTGTGGACTGTGATGTAGTGTTTCTCTTGTTATTGCATCTAATAGCTATCATGCAGTTACCTTTTAGTCTCTGCTGGTAGCACCAGTAGGGAAATACTGAGACAAGCTGTGGCTGCGCATCAGAAATCACTTTCAGCTACACAGCCACAAATATGAGGGCATTCTTCCAGTTCACCAGAGTTTAACTACTCAATCCTAAAAATAGTCTTCTTTAAGGTAGGGGGGCTATATAGATGATGCATAAGTGTGGTATCCAATATAAACTACCCTTTCAAATGTTCAATTCTTCCCAAGTAGTTTAACTGTATAATCTCTCTGTACTTATACTTGCCTTATTGTAGACTGCCTTTGAAACTGTGTGCATCTTTCTGTTTACTTCAGATCAGCTAGAGTAGGATTACTATTGAGTCCCTCCTTATAATATATAGTACTGTAATGTATAGTACTTACTTTCTAGCACCAGCTGGCATAGATAGCCAAGAATAGATTCTGTACTATGTGACACTCAATCAAATAGCACTTGCTATATCTCCATTTCTCATATATTGTTTGTATCTCACTGAAGTGCTCTCTTATACATCTCATTTCTTTATCATCATATGTGAGTCTCCATGAATTTCTGAAACTTAGGATATATATTGTGAGGAGTCTCATCTCTGTTTTACACATTAGTATAATTAGTATTTTATTTTGTAGTGATATTTTTCAGCTCTCCTTGAATTGAGTACCCTGAATATGCATCTTGCTAACTTCCATGTACTCTGGGGTACTTCTCTTGTATATTGCCTTTTTTGACCTACAACTACACTTATATAAAACCAGAAACCTCACACTCCTGGTGATACCATTAGCTAAATACAGACATGCTGTGGCTGTGCATCAGGAATCACTTTCAGCTACACAGCCACAATCACCAGGGCATTCTTCTGATTCACTAGTGTTTAATTACTCAGTCTTGAAAATGGTCTTTATTAGGGTATAATGACCATATGTATGATGCATGTATGTGATATCCAATATAGACTACTTTTCAACTCTTCCAAAGTAGTTAAACTGTTCAATTTTCCTTCATGTAGCTGCAATTTTCCCCAATGAAATTACACAACCCAAATGGCAGGATTAAACTATTTGGCAACCCACCCTCAATTGGCATGCCTGCCTTAGTTGTAGCAGATTTTTATTCACACTGATCTTAACAACCAATGTTGTGAAGTTAGCTGTTTGACAACCCTGGGGTTGCAACCAGCAAGGGAGTTTGCAAAGTAGTTTAATCCGAAATAGAGGGTGTAACTAAAATAGATGATCAGAGGGCACAAGGTTATCCAGAATTAACTCAGCTGACTGTTTCATGGTAATACCTTTGGGAGACTGGGTTGATCTCACTAATTAGCTATTTCAGACCTACAACAAAGCAACTTTCAAATCATTCATAGTGTTAAAGAAACAGTACAATGGTGAAGTTACACCTGAACATGTTCAACAACACTATTTATGATGCTAGATGATGGTACAATGGTTAGACTAGTAATGCAACAAGGAGACTGCAATGCATGAGTGAATTACTACATGCTTATGAACCACATCTCAAAATACATTGAAGTATTCATGGATGTCTATCCTGATAATACTGTAATGTATTCTGATACAATTGAAAACCATGTAAATTATATTAGATTGGTTCATGACATCTCCCTCATAAACATGGAAAATGTGATAAACTCACCACAACATTCCATACAGCTTGCTGAGTCTTGTGCAGATGAACATGTGTACCATAGCCACAGAAAAAGCACAGCCCAAATAAAGACAAAACCAAATTGAGCTTCTACAAAATTCATAAATTCAGCAGATCATGCAGAATATTTTATGAACAATGATACAGCACCACAACTTGAACTCTAGGCTGAGCTATTACCTCTATTTCAACCTGAAATATGGCCATCTACATCTATGTTGGCAACTACAGTTCAACTAACCAAGCATCTTATCTGCAGCAGTCTTGGAATTAGCATCCCAGAAGTTTTGAAACACTGTTATCAGGGTTGTTATTTCTCCTGAAACATATTGACTAAGCTGCTAAATTGCTGTCTTCCATAAATGAGATGGATTGGCATTCTATAAGGGATAAGACTGTGAGAAATTATGTATTCAGATAATCTTAATAGGATAACAAATCAGACAAAAGATTATAATCTAAAATGCTTACTCACTACTGCTCATCTAGAGAGCAGAAAATCTTAGATTTCCTGCAAGACAAAGTCTATTGGAATGTATAGTTGATGATGTGAAGATATTCTGTGATTCATGTTCAGTATGTGCTCATTCAAAGTCAAGCACTCAACAACCAATGGGCCCCATGAAGCTGTCATTTCATGGCTTCTTAACTTAGTAAAAAGACTTGGTTAGGGTGTGCCGCAACTCCAAGCAGAGCAAGGAGTTGTGTTAAAAGTTTTGCTGAGGAGAGAGGGGACAAAACAGGTCAACAGGGGTTGATACTGTAAATCATCCTGCCTTTTTCATCTTTATAGACTCTTCAGGACCTATTGTTTCTACATTTGGTGGGATAATAATCACTGCTGCCATGTGAGTTGAACTGGAGTAGCAGTTGTTCTCACTTACATTGTTCTATCAGCAACAATGGAAGCAAGTGGCTTCCATTCTTGTGCTGTCTTGTCATCCATGAGATGACATTGTTATGACAGATGTGATGACAATGGACTCTCACAACCAAAGAGTGGTACTTTGTGTGGGTAAATAGCTATGGCAGTAGTGACATTTCATGAGAATTGCTTAAACACTCAACATAGGGCATGTCTAATTTTGTTTAAATAAACACTTTTAAACACTCAGGTATAAGACACTTATCACTAACTTAAATGTTGTGCAAAATTTAAACAGAATAAATGTTTAAACACTTGCTTAAATAAATAAGCATTTATGTAATATATAAATTACCCAACCCAAGAATTGAACTCTCAACCTCAACAGCAAAGGGGTGAATTGAATATACAATATAACCATTGTGCCAACAGTACTTGCAGAAACTTATACTTAACATAATTTTATACCATGTTTTCTCAGATTGCACACAGATGACTTAGCATGGACTTCCATGGACATTGCATGGACTGGCACAGACTGTATGGACATGCCATGGCCTTTTTCCTGTGCTCAACTAATGAGACTGACCTCAAAACTACCCTATCCCAATAGTGGTCAACAGTCACTATAGATCACCAATTGTTATTCATTGGTGTACATACAGTTTCAGCCCCTTGAACACTGATTTATAGTTAATGTCCTTAGGGTGGCTGTGTTAACTTGCACAGAGTTGCATGCAACTTGGTACACGTATTTATTTTTGCACTAAGAAACCAAGTCCTGAATGTGTGATGATCTCTCAGGATTTGACACTGATCTATCAAAATTTACATTTTGTGGGTCCCAGTAGATCCAGTTAAAGTCCGAGAAAATAAGATATAAAATCATATTAGTATAAGTTTCTGCAAGCACTGTTGGCACAATGGTTATATTGTATATTCAATTCACCCCTTTGCTGTTGAGGTTGAGAGTTCAATTCTTGGGTTGAGTAATTTATATATTACATAAATGCTTATTTATTTAAGCAAGTGTTTAAACATTTACTCTGTTTAAATTTTGCACAACATTTAAGTTAGTGATAAGTGTCTTATACCAGAGTGTTTAAAAGTGTTTATTTAAACACAATTAGACATGTCCTATGTCGAGTATTTAATCTATTCTCATGAATTTACTGGGCAGTAAATGATTGCTGTGATCTATAATTACTACTTCTGGTGTAAGATTCTATTTCTAGAATGGTCCAGCTCCTTTTAGACCACCCTATAAATAGAGTGGTCCAGAAGGGCCCATATATAATTAGCCATGCCTAAATATAGTAAGATATATTTAGAGGACCCTACATCTATTATATGAAAATATTAGACTGCATCCCAGACAATATATGTAGAGATGAGCTGCCTTCATTGACTAAGATATCATGGACAGCTCTGACCAGCAAATCCAAAGAGAAAATTTATACACATGGAAAGTTCCACAGGACTTCACTGTCCCTCCATATAAGCTTAATAACCCAACAGTACCAGACTGGAGCTGTGAGCTCTCCATAACAGGAAGCCCTCACATTGTCAGTGGGTACATCACATCAATTTTAGGATATGTATAATCTACACAAGTATGTAGCAGCATCCTACTTTTTGGGCTTGTACAACTGTTAATTGGAGACCAATGGTTCACTAAGATTGATGATGAATGGGATATGTTGCTCAGCTCCAGGTGTGTTAATAAAGAAATCATTTCCTATGTCTTATTGGTTGATGTAAATTATGGTACATTGCCTTTTAGGAAAGCTACCTTCTGATACTCAAGTCAATTTAGGTTGTACCTGTAACTCCTGAACATATAATCTCCTGTCAAGTTCCTAATTCTACATTCTATGCCTTCCTTCTGGTTCATATTCTCCTTCAAATTCTACTTCAATCATCATTTTATTAGTCTATTCTTTCTTTCCAATAGTTTCTTTGTGGATACAATTGAGTAGCTTCTCTGGATCATTGCAACTATCTAATAATACAGGAAATCATTACTGAATCCAAGTCAAAACCTAAGGCCTGCTCTCACATTGAATCCTAGACCCTGTGAAAGATCACATATGTACTGTATGCAAACTACAGTTGCAGTAGTATATGTTCTGTCTGTCAGAGCCAACATGCATTTGAAGGTATGGTCTGAGGATACAAGCTGAGGATATGTTTGAACACATGTTAAATATATGCTGCTGGACTACAATCACATTCCAACCAATCTTGTGCTTAACATCAGTTTTGGCTTTGTAGCTGAACACAACTGAACCAACATGTAAATAGTATAAATGAACCTTTGGCCATGTAAATGGTAAGAAAAAAAGAGTTGAGGGCAGTATCAAAAATTGGGCCCATTTAGGATGAATGACAGTGGATGCTCTCGGCAATCCACAAGAGATCAAAATGAAGAAATAAATAAAAGTAAAAATAATCAAAACACTGCGGAGGAATTAAATGTCAGTCAATGGCAATATAAATCCAAACAAGGTGTAATTCAATAAATAGAACACAATGGTTTCCAATAGGAGAGAAACTGTTCAAGAATTACAAGTACAATCTCCACTGGCGTTAGTACTGATACAGATTGACTTTCAACGATAAGCGTACCGTCTGCCGGCAAAACATATGCTACAATCCCAAGATCACTCCACTTAAGGCCAACAAGTTGCTCATGCTCAATAAGATTGGTGCTATACCAGTGGTCACCTGCAGAAGGCAGAGAGGCTCCATAAAGAGGCACACTGTCACAGATTTGTGTTGAGTAAACATATCCGGAAATTCCCTCAAGGAAAAATCCACTGAGTGTAGGAGGGCTACCATTGGTGGAGAGGAGATATGCAATGTCTGCATTTGTTGGATGTTCGAGGGAATAAAAAAGAACAGTGCTAGGCTGGCCCGGAGACGTCCATGCGCGATATGCTGGTGGGCCAATCTCCCAGTCGCCTCTGCGAGCGCTGCTGTCAACAAATATTGCCTGGGTGTTGATCCCATGACCCGTGGCTGAAGGATTGAATGCTTCAAAGTATGTGGTGGCAACAGATGGATCTCCACAAGTATTAGCGGAACGGCGCTATCAGTGTAGTGGATAAATATATGGATGAGTTATTTGAAATGAAGTCTGAAAATTATTAAATCTATGCACCTGCTCGGTTGAATTATAGGCCTTGGTGGCACTAATGCCCAGAGCCAACATATGATTCAGGAAGAGTACTGCAAGGATGGAAAGGGAGAAGTTTTTCATTGTATGTATGAGGTTCAATGTAGTATGAGTAAGTCAGCGATGAATACCGAGTGTATGACAATGAAAGGCTCGATGGTGAAACAAGGAAGAACTGCAGGAAATGGTCTATATACCTTTGTTCTAATATACAAATTCTACCGATCCATTCTAGGAGCTTGTGTTATCGCCCATATTAGAATGTGCACTACAGCTCTTCTATGCGCTCCTTCGATTCTGTATAGGGCACTCGGGTCCTTGATGGTATTCTATTGAATCAAAATTCCCAAATTTTTGTGGGAAAGAGCGGTATCTATGGGGCTCTACTGGTTCAATCTCTAATATTCTGAAAAATGGATACACATGATATTGGTGTTGACTTTCTCTCAGGAAATTTTGAAATCGAGGCCACAGGCATAGACAATATGTCGAATTTTATGTTCTCAAGTTTTCTCAGCCTAGCAGCGGATAACCTCCGATAAAAATGATATGTGGCGATATGCAGAGTTTTGTTTTCAAGTATACTATCACAGGCAGATTATTTCATGACATGCGGAGAACATTCTCTTGACCATAGTAATATTTTTCTGTGAATACTCCGCGGGTTAGAATTAGACCTGGCCCGTTCAAGGAACAAACGAAGACCAGCTGATCGAGATCTTTGCCATATTGAGAGAACACAACAATGTTCGGCAGATAAGCTCTGCCTGACGTTCTTCCAAACTATTGGCAGTAAAAGTCTGTCCTTCAGATTGCTGATTATAAACGATACTGTTATTAGAAATCGATGTCAGCTTCCAGGCATAGAAGATCAATTTCCGACAGAAGCACACTTATGTCGACGACGGGAGAATTAGAATCAGAAATGCTGAGTTAGCGGTGGTATAATGGCACACAAATTTGACGCTCATCTTTCATCTCGGTGTTAACGTTAGTAGCACCTACTTGACCCTCCAGTAGAGTATCCTAGTGTCAAGAATGAATTAATTCAGGACGTTTTAAACATGCATCCAAGAGCAAGTAGAGGATTATGTTTCAATAATCACAGAAATTGTTCGAGCAATAAATTCGAAACTACCTGATACAGGGAAAGAGTTGAATAAATATATTGAATAATTCCCTAAACGTTCTAAATTGAGCGGACTACAAATGAATGATAAACAGCAATACAGTTCCTTGCCGGTTTTCTCGCTGATTGGCGCTCTACGGCAGTCCATGAATGTCGGAGGATATCTATCTACGTTATTGAAGCAGAGCTAAAGCTTCCCTGCTCCGCCGGCCTATATCTAGTTCAGATATCGGGTGATTTCTACTT
The DNA here is from genome assembly GCA_036937115.1 of Nidularia sp. FH-822889. Classification (NCBI taxonomy): domain Eukaryota; kingdom Fungi; phylum Basidiomycota; class Agaricomycetes; order Agaricales; family Nidulariaceae; genus Nidularia; species Nidularia sp. FH-822889. The sequence continues at coordinate 14,866 of JASFDF010000298.1, forward strand.
CCGTGACAGTGCCCTCGATTGAGGGTTCAATAATGAAAATATTATTGTGCGGTAAGTATGGTAAATTTTATTTCGACAAATTTTACTTTGCATGCCAAAGTAAGAAAAAAGTAAAGGAAACGTGACTTTTGTTAAATTCGGAAAGGAAACTTCGTTGAGAACTTGTTACACGAATTTATCTATGTCCATCTCATCCTTTTATTGGGCTAAGGTGTTATTATCAACTCCGAGCATACATTATCCAGCTACCATTGGTCTAAATTTACCAGAAACACATTCTAATATTGCGAAGGTCTGTTCAAGTCAACTTCATATACTAATAGAATGTACACATAGAGATATATTCATACCTATTGCAGTGTCGTGCGTTATGCAGCGAAGTTTAACGTCATTAACATGCTACATAACGGTATGTTCCCGAGTTCCCGCTTGGGAGTTCTTATTAAATTGGTTAATATTACTACCTTATCAATGAGCAAGTGTGATCGGGTAATTGCTTGAAGTACCAGAGGGCTGTCTCTCCAATCGCCTTCGTCGAGTTCAATGTTAGTCAAGTGACCTTACTTCTTCACTTCGGGCACCTATCTGCCACCTGGACTTGGGTTTATTGCCAGAGGGCCAACTCTCCAAGCGCTTTCGTCGACTTCAATGTCAGTTATGCGACCTCACTTCATCTTCTCTTCAAGCGCCAATCTGCCAGCTAGATTGGTGCTTCGAATGAGATGTCGTCGTAAGAGGTTTTATTCTTCCGACAGATTTTATCAATGCTAGGTGCTTGGTTCTGTTCTTTTTTATCTGTTAGTCATCAGCTTTAGGGATTTCCCAGATTGCTTAAAAAGGAACGCATTGCTTCAGTCAGTCCTTCATTACATTTAAGCTTCCCATCTAATTTACCCGCTGTTGAGAAATTGTGATCATAGATCACATTGTGAACACGCATAATGGAACGAGGCAGGGGCAGCTCTTGGTATGTTTCTTTTTCTTTCTTCCCTTTATTCCATTACTTCATTGGCCACTGTAGAATAGAATATAAATCATAGAATAATAAGGAGGGCACCTTCCAACACTTTCCAACACCATGTTAAGATTTCCCAATATGCTTCCAACATTTTATATCCATTTCCATTCATCATTAATCTCTGAACTATTATTTTCATTACATGATGCTCATAATACAATTATTGTTTTTATGTACACTTCTGCTCAGTTACATTTCCACTCCCACTTCTGCTACTTTTATTATGTGTCAAGGACTTCTATTATCCTCATATCCATAGTATTGCTATTTCCACTTTTACTATTAAAATTGGCAACACTCATATTTAAGTAGCTTTTTCCTGTACTATATTCTCCAATCCAAATAATCACTAAGATCATCTCTAGTACTCTGATTAAGATGCTACTAGTTTTTCTGATTCACCTCCAACTTTCTGACTCCCTTTCAGCCTTCCTTCTATTTGGCTAACATTGACTAGTCTTACATTGCCCTTGACACTAGACTTGGATTCTAGACATCAATATCTTAGTTCACTTCCAACAGCCTTCCAACAACCAGTAATTATCTTCTGACATGTGAACCACTTGTTAAGTTAGAACCCATGAGAACTGGAAGGGTGCAGCATATAAGCTGAAGCCAACAGTTCTTACCTTTTAGTGTTACATTAAGAATTTCTTCCAACAGTACTTCAAACATTTTCTAACATAGCACTGTTATATTCTACATCCTCTAGTTCCTAAACTACCTTTGGGAATGAGTCTTGACACCATAGCAGGTTAATTGCTCTACTGTGGTATGTAAGTTGAATGACATCATTTTTTATTTTATCCAGAATACCAATTCCTTTCTCTACCCCAGCTTCTTGAAATATGTATATATGCAGAAATGAAATATTTGGCTGCCCCTTTCACCAAACCACATAATAAACATCTAGGCAAGAATTAAACTTGGGACCTCATAATTGTAGTTAATTTTAATCTTATGCAAGGAGAGATTTAACTGTCTACCCAAATAATCATTTGGAACATGTGGTGGGAATCCTTATATCAGTATGCTACTTCTCTGATTTATTCTTTCTTATTAGCTTTAATTCATTTAGTATTCCATCTCCAGGACCTGAGAACATAGTCTAGAGATCTTTACATGTTGGAATGTTGGATGATAGTTTATGAGTGTTTTGCAATGTATTGTATTTTGCACATATCTGTTTTGCTTTAGTTTACTGTTTTGTAGATTAACTATAGCTAGTCACATTCATACACTTTTTTCACTATGTTCTAATATATTTATAGCCTATGATGGTCCAAGTAGTGTAAAGAGAAATCTGAGGTGATTTTTTTGGTTTCACCTTATCCATAATGGTATTCATCGGCTGGTGTTATGCTTTACATTTTCCAAAAATGCTCTTTTTGCAGTCTGCCCTTGTGATTTACATGAGTGGTTGGCAAAAATAGTACAGTAAATCAATACATTGACCCTAAACAAAAATAGAAACCATGCTGAGGGCCATTGCTGTGCACAGCAATGGCCCTCAGCACCAAGTATTCTCCATACTTCCTGCAAATCATCTGCCAATATTTTATAGCAGAGTCTGGCATTAGTGATTGCCAAAGCTGATGATTCAGCCAGGATTCAACATTTGATTCAGAGATGATTCATGATGTGATTTGGACATCTTGATTTGTCTGTTGTATCAAGGAACAGTTGAATCATCCTGGAATTATCAAAATACATTCAAAGGTGTTTCAATGATTCAAATCACGATTCATGATTAGGATTCACCTTGCTCAGACCTGGACACTCCCACTCATAAAATAAATAATTATTCCACTCATATTAATAATTATATTTCATTATATTTTGATTAAAATTGGGACTATATGATTCAAGTGTTGTACTCAACCAATTGCTTATTTTTTTCTGTCTTTCTCCGACCACCTACTAGTCAGTCATCTCAATTCCATAATTGTTAAAAATGGACATTGTAGATAGTTGTTTAGATAAATATATACAGACTTTTTTGTTCATGACATAATTCAGACTCAGTTACTATTTCAGACTATTGGTTGCTTACTGTGACACATCACACATCAGCATCGTTCTCCAGCTATATTTTAGCTGAGATATGTGCACACACTCTCATTACCATTTCACTTTACTAGTACCTGAACTCTATTTTAACTTTAGGTACTTAATTATATTGTTGTTCTCCTGCTATATCGCCGCTGACATCTCTTTTTCAACTTTAATAATGTCAAGAGTTGTGGTTGTACGAGCTTCGTGCTTGTGGTAGAAGGTGACTGTGTGGGAATATTCTGATAGATATCATCTAAATTAAGTCTAGCTTTCATGTATTCTCTCTTCATCCCACCTCCCACAAAATAGTCAGGTGCTAGTAGATGCAGGTGATACCGGGCATGAGCTGAATCCTGCCTGAATTATATTCTAAAAGTTGACGGTCATAGCTGCAATTATTCACTCAAGGAATCAAGGACGATTAAGGCGCGATAATTGTTCCTTAATCTGATGCGAATCTAATTTTGAATCGCCGTCGAATCGTCGACTCTAACTATCACTATTCTGCGTTATTTTGGGAACTTTCAATCTGTGCGAAAGCCGTGACACATTGAACAGCGGTGACGTTGCGCGCGGTTTTGACAGCCCGGGCCCGATGAATGACTACATACTACAGATGCTAAACCTTCACTCTCGACATTCAAATACATGGAACAATGTCATGGAGTCTACCTCCTGTGAATTAGCAACTCCTGCAATAGTGTGTGTATATTATCTCAAAGCCTCCAACATCTCATCGCTCACCGTCGTATGATGCTTACAGATATGCATCAAGAACATAACATTTCATGGAACTTACATGCATCCAACTTCACGTTCATCCGAGATAAACCCCATGTCACACCTTGCCGCACTGGCTATTTTTTAAAAGACCGTTCCACACAGGGACGTGAGCTCAACCACTTTTCACGGATGATAGCACGGATTATCATTACATTTTCAGAGACCGAGCGTGCCAAACACCCTACCAAAATTAATATTCCGGCTGATGGGAAGCTGTTTTCCGATGAGCTGCGTGATCGCTTCCCGGAGTATCTCAATAAGACGAATCAGCACATTGACTACTGGATCCGTGCTTGCGGGGCAGATGCAAAGCTCGGCAACGTTGTGAAAATCATGATGAGTGAGAACCAAGTTGCCTCTCTCCTTGCTCTCGCTCAGCATCCCCAGATCTCGCTTCACAGCCAGTGGTGCTGGAAATGGGATCTCTACAAATTTAGTGTCTGCCGTGTCGCGGAGGTCGGGTTGCAAGGTTATATTTTCCTCAACCTTGCAGCTGCTACCAAGACTTTACATACAGGGGACTACAAAGCCACATTCGATTATGCAGTTTTCTTACGCGAAATATCCGACCTCTTTGCATACCCGGTACAGCACCTGCTACATATTGCGCTCTTCGGGGAGCCTGATCCGCTACCTGAGATTCATCATGATTTGCTATGCCTTAAGGAGTACCTCAAGACAATATCCAGGCTACTGTATGTCTATGACATGGTGACACGCGAGTGTGGTGCCAACCCAAACTGGGAGAGTCAGGTCGCTAGGAGTACTCTTCTAGAGTGGAGAAACATGGTAGAATCCGTTAAGGTTGAGGACGTGAGCGGAGAGTGGTACCATAGATTCAAATAGTTCTGAGTGAAGCCTAGTTATCTCTAGCTGTTTAGTTCCGAAGCATTGGTGCTTTGCGCAGTATCCAGCCTGTGTGCGGTTGAGATGCTTGGAATTTACATATTTATATACTCTTCAGTTTCAGTATATATATGTCAAATATGGAAAGTAAATACCACGCGCACTAGTCATGAGTAGATATACTCACGTGGATGATCTCCGTACCCTTTTTGGTTCCAAATTTCTTCCTTGCACCTCAGTCCGTTATCATTATCTCAGACGAGGTGTGTATTTGCTTAGACTCCAGGATCAACTGAGTGCTGGATGGTTTCAAAAAATCTGGCCGATCTTAATGAACCATTTATTGGCGGTACCTACTATGACGGATCAAGCGTCCCTGCCAGAACAAAGAAAGAATCGGTGTGAGCGGATCTAGCTCAGTAATCGTATCAAGCCAAGCGAGCGAAAGGCGATAACTAAGTGAGCAGCTGCCTTATACATTGGCTGGACCCTAACTAACCCAAACTATATGCTTATAAATAAAATTACTTAGTTGGTTGCGCATGGGCCACTGAAGATCTCGAAACTCTCTATCCGCCTGATTTGCGTGGTAGGAACACCCATCAACACAAAGCTATTTGCAGACAAGTCTTACTGTGTTGATGTTTCCTGAAGTGGGCCAACATTTAATGCCAATGCCAGAGCTCAACACAGTCTTGGGATGTAAATACAATGCCAATGCCAAAGGTAAATTTGAGGGGGTCCAGATAGATGAAATCTCAATGCTGAAGTATTTAAAAAGGAGTCAATGATGTAAAGTCTCAATGCAGGCAACCATTTTCTACTTGACTTCCTGGAGACAATGAGTACATTAAGGAGATGAAAAATAATGTCTCTTGCACTGGACCCTCATGAATTCACCTTTTGCATTTGCATTGGCATTGAACTCCCAAAGAGATGTTAGCATTGGTTGGCATTCAGACTTCACCCTCTGGGTAGCCACAAAAACACTTTGGCATTGGTTAGCATCGGAATTCAACCCTGCTGAGCACTTCAAAATTGCCTTGAGCCCTGGCATTGGCATTAGATGTTGGCCCATCTTTGAAAATATCAACAGATTAGAGATAAATACTGTTATGTTGGACTGGTAGAATCTTATGTGTAGCGATGATGCTACAACACGTTGAATGGTGGAGATAGTAATACATAGAGAAAAAATTATATTTATAATTATTTACAGGATCGATCGGTGGTACAAAATCAGGCTTCATTTAGGGGCTGAAAAATAGACCTTGCAAGCAAGGCAACTCAAACCCTGTGCTGCTTGGAGATCAATTCTCAGGTACAATATCATGATTTTCCAAATCTTTTCTCAAATTTCAAAAAAAGTTTCTTACAAATACAGTTAAACTTAAAGTTCCTCTTCAACATTTCGCTCATAAAACCCGAAATCCTTTCCTCCCTCCCTATGCAAAATCCGTACTAAACGATACTTCCTTCCACTCCTCCATTCCCTCCCTCTCTTTTGACAACTCTTCCGTCACCAACTTATAACAGTCTGTCCCCAATAGCAACGTGGTGGGGAATGGTTTCCCCTGAGCAACACCTTCCCCGCGAACGACGTCGCAGATCACTTCAACGCCTTTCAAAGGGTCGCCGGGCTGTTTGCCGTGGTATGCTGAACAATATTGGTAAGTGAGAAAATTATAACACCCTCGAGCATCGAATGAGCCAATGGAAACATACCCTGCAGCGATGCCTCCGACTTCTTCTGCACGGCACTATAATCCGCTATCCGCGCCACCTCCGGCGCGCGCTGGTCTGTGGCCAAGAACGACGTGCGGAAGTACCCAAAGTCTATACAGGTGCTACGCAGGCCCAAAGGCGCGATTTCCTCTTGTAGAGTTTTAGAGATGCCTGCGAAGTAGAATTAGAATTAGAACTCGTGTAAAGAATTATCCATTTTAGACGGGTCACACAAACCTCGTAAAGCAAACTTAGTCGTCACATACAGACCAACATACGGGACGGCTCTGCAGAATCCAATTAATATCTTGAACTAAAGCAGAATCATGAAACTACACACGTCCATCCGCCGACTGATCCTATGAACACTATGGTCCCCGTTTTCTTTTCCCGCATATAAGGCAGGAACGCCCTGCTCACGTTGAGCGCGCCGAAGACGTTCGTGCTAGTGATAAATGCTAGTCACTCAATTGAGGACTTGAGCGTCGTAAGTTGCACCTACTTGAACTGCTCCAGCGTCTCCTCTGGCCTATATTGGCGATCATGTACGTCAGGAACAACAGTAGAATCATGAAACTCCTCCCCTCTAGCTTACGTGCTCTCTTCAATAGCGCCAACCAGCATATACCCTACGGCTCCAATCGATTTTATGAGCGCTTTACTTACCAGACTGCATAAAAGATCACCCACCCGCGTTGTTAACCAGTACATCCACCCGCCCATATATCTCCACCGTTTTCTTCGCCGTCTCATGCAGAGTCTCAAGCGGCGCCGTGACGTCCAGCTCCAGGGTGTGTGCACCCTGTGCCTTGAGATCGTCCAGTTTGGCGAGTGAACGCGCTCGCCCGGTGGCGATTACTTTATCGCCGCGTTTGAGGGCGGCGAGGGTTAGTTGTCTGCCGAGTCCGGAGCTGTTGGCGTAGAGGGGGAGTCAGGAAATGGATGGATAAAAGTGGAGAAGAATACATGGCTTTGCCTACCTCGTCCCTGTGATAACCCATACAAGAGGCGCCATAGTGATTTGCAACGAGCACTATGAAGCCGTTATTTGACTGATATCGCGAGTCCGCTGATAGATCTCAGTATTCAGCTTCCCTCCCTTATATACCCTCCCCTTCTACTGGAATAATGATATTACCAATGGCCCTCGGGAGTGGTATTCAATCACAAGTCGACGATATCCGTGTTACGTAAGTATCACAAAGATTCAACATGTATCCTGTCTAGCTTGATTAGCCATCAGCGTTTAGCGAAGCGCACTTAATTAGATACGATGAAGATACGATGAAACATATATACAGAGCGGCGTCGAGCGCTGAGAGTCGGTAAGAGGATTTGGCAACGATATCGATAATCGCAATGCAAGAACAACGGTTCGCTTAACTATAAAAACGGGATAGCACTCGCATTTACTGTTATCGGGAAGATTTTTTGTGAACGGCGATCTTCGGCTATTGGAAGGCCTGAAATAGCCCACGGGCACACGAGATACATTTCTTTCGAGGATTTCCGGAAAAGCACGTCGGCGTAGAGAAGAAGCGGAGAATTCAGACATGATGCTTTTTGAACGGTGATCTTCGGTGACAGCAATATCCAGTTGCTTCTGAAAGATATAACTGATACGCAATAATAGCCCATGGGAGCGCGAGATTAAGAATTTTGGAACAAGAAGCATCCGCATAAGGTCCGCACCTCGCGTAGATAAAGTAATGGAGAGCGAGCTAGACGGCGAGGAAGAAGATAACGTCTAAGATAAATCAAGGGGCTCGTGATGGGCTATAGGAAGCCTATGATGGTGCGACATCAACCAGAATTCCAGGAGGAGGTGAGTAGAAGAAATGAAAGTCAATGTTAATTTTGAACTTTTGATAATTGTCACACATTCCAATTTAATCACATGTGTACTTACCTCAACTGGACCCCGACTTAACCTTTTTTTTTTTTTTTCTATACTACTATGGTTTATGTCTTGGGATGTAGTCCCTTATACTTGGATAAATAGATATAGCTTAACAACCTTTCTTTTAGTGCTCTGTTTGTATCCACAGCAATCTCGGCAATGCATGTGCTTAAACAAAAATTGACACAATGATTGTTTACTGATACTCCATGCATTCATTGATGACTTCCTTCGTCAGATATTTGAATCCATTAAATAGTGACAATAGAGTTACTCTATAAAGTAGACTCCGACTTGGACAGAATGATTTCTCTACTGTGTTCTGCTCTTTTTATGGGATCCTGTCCAAACTCATCCGAGATCTCTCATTTCCAGCTTGAATTGAATTCTTAGCTTCCCATTCGCGAAGGTGAAGGAGGAATCGGGCTGTTATCAGGCCAGATATTCTAAATAAAGAGATATTATTAAACAACCAGGAATTTTCAGCTGGGTAGCTTACGGTATAGTGAATGCATTTAATAGCAAACAGACAGTAGGTTGACTGCTATTTATTTCAAAAGGTGCTTTAAGAGAACTATAACGAGATGCTACGAGCTCTGAATATATACTTCTGGTATGAAGTACCAATAATCAAACTACGTGTAATCAATAAAGTATATATCGGCTCACATAGGATTATCTGTGCTTCTGGTACAATGTACATATGGCACGTGTAGCTAGGTAATTGCGATGTTCATCTTTTTATTCAACTATACACGAGAAAAAACTCACTGCTGCTAAAGCAATTACCATCACGCCGAGTGCTCCAAACAGAGCAGGGATATATCTATTGCTGCTTTATACAGCATATGTCTTTGCACTCCAGACCCCGGAGATCAATAAATTTTAATCAATATTGCCTAGTTTTACGAAATGCACACCAACAACTGCAAGTCTGCCCAAGATGCTCAAAGCGGAGGAAATCTAGTATGCAGCATCACAGCTGATTTACTTTAAGTGAAGTTTTTTTCAAGATATTGACTTCATATTACTAGGTTCATAAAACAATCATACAATCCATCAGAGGCTAATAGGACAAACGCATGGTCGACTTACCCTCCTGATTATTAGTTTCTTAGCAATCGCCAGCGCGAAGATAATGTTGGCTAACATAGCATAACGACAGAAGACGAAGAGAACAGTTGAAACTCAGAATTTTGCCAGCCAGAAATATTTGACTTTGTGTCAGAATGTTAGAGCATAGTCATAATATAACAATGCTACATGTAATATCAATCAATTGGAACACTCGTTTTAATGAAGAAAGCCAATTACCTAAGCTTGAATATTGAATACAAAATTTGTTAGAGATGGCATGTGACCTCAGAAATAATATGACCAGACTAGGGATTGAACCTAGGACCTTCTGGTTATATACCATGATGCTCTAACCAACTGAGCTATCTGGTCTTGCTGGGATCTTATAGTGACAAGGATATAGTGTCCACAAGCAACTCATTATAGTGGTCTTATATGTTGCCACAGTCAAGATTGACTAATAGTGGTATATCATTGATATGCAAGGATTACATATCTAACAAAATTGCACAAACCTGTGCATGTTATAAGACATTCAATTAATGATTTTTTTCAGCTGAGCGATGATGTGAAAAAAGCATACTGCGAAGATGTTAAATGACCCATATTGAAATAGATATGTAGCGTTCTGAAGAGCGATTCTTTACAACTAGCAGCTTTATACAGTTTGTCTGAGACCCATTTCTCTCAGAGAAGCAGATGGCTGTACTGTTGCGATGACCATATGGACTATGATGCAATGGTAGGATCTGCCCCCATCAATCTTCCAAGTTTGCAGTTCACTTGTTCCAGCTTCTTTCTACATTTCGAGATGATGAGTAAGAGATGGTCGAAAGAGGTAGTCCAAATTATTATGTAATGCCAAGAATAACATTGCAGACTGCATTTATGAAAAACTGTCCAAAGTTATAAAACTTGATGAGAGAATAAATTAGACATCAGCGGGTTAAACTTCAGAAGACAATTTGAGTTCTCAACTTGAGGAATGACAATGGAGGATCACAATAAATGCTCATGCCATGAGTTTTGGCAATATTAATCAAGCTAAATGCGGGTCAATCCATATTGTGCTTAAGCTAGTGCTCACATATATTTCAGTATAATTTTAGAAGCTGTGCAGTACAGCATTCACGCATTGGAGTTGTATCAGCTACGAAGATGGGATAGATGGTACCACCGAGCTTCTTACCAGAGAAAAAATATTGTACAGTTCTCGTATAGGATGTTTATACGGTGAGACTCATGAGTGAGTACAAGTTTAGCGCTGATCTGCATACCGGCATCCCACTGACTCAAAAAGTCTATTTATTCTCGCTGGTGCCAATGCACGTTCGTCGAAACTTCCCCTAAGGTGGTGACTCAGCTTCTTCCATCCTGAGATTTTGAATTGTGATCACAGATCACATCGGCACACCCAAATGTTATAGAGCATAGCGGCATAGGCTCAAATCTGCATTCTCCCAGATTTTGCATACAAAAGCATCCTCTTCTCTTTCTTTGCAATCGGCCAAAGACATTGATATCCACAATCGACAGGACTGGCTATTCTAGAAATAGAATATTCCATCAGAAGTAGTAATTATAGATCACAGCAATCATTTACTGTCATAGCTATTTATCCACACCAAGTACCACTACTTGGGTGTGAGAGTCCATTGACATTGCATCTGTCATAACAATGTCATCTCACAAATGAGAAGACAGTGTGAGAATGGAAGCTTACACTCCATCATTTCTGATAGAACAATGTAATGATGAAGTACCACTACTCTGGTCCTTTTACATGGTGGCAGACATCATTGTCTGCCTTATACTGAAACAATAGGACCTGATGAGCTCTATAAAAGGACAAAATAGGATGGAGTCAATTAGCATCAACTCCCATTGAACATTTCTGCCCCATGCTCTACCACTGCTATTGTATCCAACACAACCTCCTCACTCCACTTGGAGATTGCTGCCCACCCTAACCCTAACCTTAGCACTTGATAAAGTTCTGGCTGTACTATTTTCAAATAGGCACTGGGAGCTGTTATTTTTAGCAATACCAGAATATCTGCAGATACTGGCTAAGTTTAGCTCATGAAAGTGTTTATGAACATGTTCTAGCTCTTTCCAAATTTGGTTCTTGCAAACCCTTTTTGGGACATGGGCACTAAAAATAAATAAATACTCTGCATTTGTTGCTACTATTCTCCAGCATAATACACTGAAGTAATAACATATACAGGGAGAAGTAGCCCTGTGACACTTATAGTGGTGTTTGCCAAGTTATCCCTGGTCTATCCTTGGCATAACTACTGAGGTTTTAATATCATTCAATGTTTACTCACCATTGTTTTGGTGAAATGATGGATGTTGACAGGTGTAGCCTTATCGGCAATGTCTATGTCACTCTGACTCACTCTGACTACATCAGACCCTGTCTTGACAATGGCTAAAGCTTGTGTAGTATGATATGATAATTAATTCTGTCCACATGTACAAACACTGGCTATGTATAAAGGCCCACAGGATGCACTGATGAGGTCAACACACCAAAAGCTCTCTTCTTCCCAACTGGGCAGGAGATCTTTGCATTCCTGCTACCTTGTCTTAGTAGTTGCTCACTGCTTGCCTTTGGCTTGTGGTTCACTCCCACCCTAACCTACAATATAATGGCTTGGAAACACTCCTGGTCTTATGACACTCTCCTCCTGTGTTGCACTTTCCTCTTGACATTGCACTTTCCTAGCTATATTGCACTCCTGGTAGACATTAATGTAATAGAACTGACACTTTACTGGTATGGACTCTGTGAGGCTAGTGGAAAAAGTTTAGCATTTTTCTCAGGTCAAGAGGCCCATCCTCTGAGTGAATGCATTGCTGCTGACTGTGGAGGCAGCATTATACTCTGCATGGTGTGAATAACAACTGCAGAAATGAAAGGCATCACATTTGAGGGTTGGAGCATCATCTATTGAAAGATGTTAGCTGAGAGTACAGGTTCTACATGAACACACTTGTATGTCTTGATTGCATGTGCTATCTCTGTGTCACAAACTTGTTTCCAGGCATGAACTAAAGTTCCAGGGCAAATAATAACACAGTAGGGGGCAGGGAAAATAAAAAAAGACTCTGGAGATATCTCCAGAAATGTGTTTGAGCACCACCAGAGGGTCAAAAGTGGGTGGCAGGTTGTCATATACTTGAAGAGGAGATTAAGTGTAGTTAGCTTAGAACTTAGAGTTTACCTTCTGAGTTCGTCTCAAAACACTCTCTCAAC
>JASFDF010000299.1:0-27532 GCA_036937115.1 Nidularia sp. FH-822889
GGAAAAGCTACTTTGAGGAAGGCATTGACCTCCTGCTCTCTTTCTCAATGATAATGGAAAGTGGAAGAGGCAACTATGGCATTCTTCCACTTGTTCAAGCTTGGATCCAGAGTCAGATGTCACACATTGAACAACAAAGGAAATGCTCCATGGCAATTGCCATTTTAGCATCTACTATTGAATTTAAATTTCAAACTCAAGATTATGCATTCCATAGAAAGCTACTTCCTCATATTGTAGCAGTTTATGAGCATGCTACTCATCTGGAGCTTCTGGATCAAATTTCAAATGATGAATGTATCAAATTTGCATTGGTATTTCAGGAGAATGGGCATTGGAATAAAGCAGAGGAGCTGGAGATGAAAGTCCTGGAAAAAAGGAAAATAACTCTAGGAGAAGATCACCCAGACACTCTCTCATCTATGGACAGCCTTGTGTCAATATATTGCTTGCAAGGGCACTGGAAGGAATCTGAATTGCTTGGTGTTGAAACCATGTATACAAGGAGAAGGATTCTGGGAGCAGAACATCCAAATACCCTGTCAAGCATGGACAAACTAGCATCAATCTATCAGAATCAGGGTAGATGGAAGGAGGCAGAACAGCTACAAGCTGAAGTCTTAGACATAAAGATAACATTACTAGGAGAACAGCACCCAGATACTCTTCAGACAATGGGTAATCTTGCCTCATCCTACTATTTGCAAGGAAGATGGAAAGATGCAGAAACTCTGCAGATTAAAGTGCTAGAATCTAGAAAAATTATATTTGGATCAGAGCATCCAGGCACTCTTGTAGCCAAAAACAACCTTGCATCTACTTACCAGTGCCAGGGGAACTGGATGAAAGCTGAAAATTTACAGACTGAAGTCCTGGACACAAGTAGCAAGCTTATTGGAAAAGATCATCCAGACACTCTGACATACATGGGAAATCTGGCAGCTACATATCAGAGTCAAGGACAAACATTGAAGGCAGAACAATTAGAGATTCAAGTCTTGGATTCCAGGATGAAAGTTCTTGGACCAGAGCACCCAGCTACTCTTTCAGCAACAAGTAATCTATCTTCTACATACCAGTGCCAAGGGAAATGGATTGAGGCAGAGAAGTTGCAAGTTGAAGTCTTGGATAGAATGAAGAAAATTTTAGGAGAAGATCATCCAAATACTCTCCAAAGTATGGCAAATATGGCAGTGACATACATGGGAATGGAGAAGTTTTTGGAAGCAAAGATACTGCAAGTTCAACTGCTTGAAAAACAGAAGAGAATATTTGGTCCAGAGCATCCAGGAACTTTTATGAGCATGACCAATCTAGCATTGACATACAATCATCTGGGAAACTGGCAAGAAGGAGAGAAACTCTGCTTGAATGCCTTGGAATGTATGAAGAAAGTTCTTGGGATTGAGCATCCAGATACTCTTGTGGCAATGGGAAACCTTGCATCAATATTCCAAACTCAGGGGAAATGGAAAGATACAGAGGAGCTACAAATTCAAGTTCTAAATATCAGAAAAAGAACCCTTGGAGATACACACCCAGATACCATTAAGGCAACAAATAGCCTTGCATTAACCTACAAGAATAAAGAGAAATAACTGCAAGCATATAATCTTATGCAGGGGGTAACACTTTAGTTCTTAATTCATTTGGTTAGTGAATCTTGCTACCTCACATCCAAGGTCTCCAATCATTTATCTATATTATTTTGATATCAAGTATCTGCACTTATGCCTACAGTTCAACACTGATTTTCTATTTTATTTGTATTTTCTCCCCTTTCATTTTATTTTGATATTAGGCATCTACACCTTATGCCCACAGTTCAACACTGATTTTCTATTTTCCTTTGTATTTTCTCCCTTTTTCCCCTTCTATCCAATATTTTTCACCAGCTCTTAATGCAGCTTCATATGACTTGTGAATTATACTGTCATATCTTGGTCATAGTAATCACCCATACACCTCAGACTGGTTTCCAATCAATCCTGGTGTGTCATATCCCTGTACAATTCAGTGCTTGCCATCTCCAGACTGTTTACAGTCAATCCTGACACTTTCCCAACTCTCTGCTTGTCTCTGGGTTTACTCAGATTTACTCAGGTCTATTTCCATTTTTGTGCTCACTATGTAGTATATTCCTTTGCATTAACATTCTGTTTATACTCCTTAGTCTTCATCATATGCTCTCTTTCTTTTGACCCACTTACTTCTCCACTTCACTAATATGATTTAAGTACCTTGCAAGATTACTCTGGATACTTATATTCTTTAGTATTTAAGTACTTCAAATGTACTGTAGTACTTCAGTTTGTTAATTATTATGTTTAACATCCCTACTGGTCTCTAGCTAGTGGATAAGCTACCTCTAAACCATCCTCAGTCATCTTTCCTTGATTAATTCCTTCTTGTCATTGTTATTCATGCTCAACAAGATCTCCAGTCTCTGGAGATTTCTCCTGACCAAATCTCTGGTCAGGAAATTGAGTATTGATCACTCTCATCCCTAAATCAGCCACTAATCATCATCTGTAAATTGGATGTTAGGAATGAAGGAGGCACAGCACATAAGCTGGAGCCATCATCCATTCTGACCTTCTATCCTTGGTAGTGCTTGAACATGTTTCCAGAGATATTTCCAGAGTCTTCAATTATTCTTCCTGGCCCTACCATATATTCTATCTACCTGGAATCTCTAGGTTATACCCTGAAAACAAGTTCATGACATGATACTCCATGGCTCTTCACCTCACTCTGGGTTACTCTGGCCCTTTCCAATTTCAGTCCATACATTTCAGCCACAGACACTAGTCTCACAATGGTGAATCTTCTGTGTTAATATCCAGTTCATGTCCTCTGAATATTACTATATGCACTCTCTTGTGTCAACCCACTCACTTCTCCATTTTACTTGGTATGTTTCAGTATCCCTTAATACTTTTTGATATAACTCTGGGTAGTTACATTCTTTAGTATTTAAGTACCCTGATTATACTGTAGTTCTACAGTTTGTTAATTACTACCAGCTTTCAACCCACATTAGCTAAGCTACCTCTGACATCCTCAACACTCTCTTTCACCTCTTAATCCTCCCTCATCATCATCATTGCTGTCAGAACTATCTCCAGTCAGAAAGCTAAGTTTGCAAACTTTTACCTTTGACTAAACCTGCTAACATTATTTGCAAATTGGATGTTAGGAATGAAGGGGGCACAGCACATAAGCTGAAGTTGCCATCCACTTCTGACCCCTTTCCTCAATGTAGCTCTGGACCCTGTTCCAGAGAGACCAGAGCCTCTACTCCATGCACCTTCTGTCTCCTTTCAAGTTATTACAGTGCTTTGCATATTTTTGTGAAAGTTGAAATATTTTCATGTAGGGTCATGTGATCCTGTACCTATTAACCAAACAATAGATATAGCAATGATGTTACGGCAATTAAGCCTTCATAGGTACTGAGTGAGTTCCTGAGTTTGAGGTTCTTGTCTAACAGTGGTGAAACCACGTGTTAGGTTCTTGGGTTCGATGTGAAGACACACTTCCTAATAGATAGGACAGTTGTCGAGCTGTTAAGTCTCTTATCTAGGAGAAGCTTAGGTTCTGAGGAGCCTCTAGACTAAGTCTAAGAGGTTTGAGTTGTTCTGGGTTCGAGGGATCTGAGTAGAGGTGACAATGAGGCTATATTTGCCTAGGTCAAGCTAAAGAACAAGACCTGAGTACAGAGCACTACTTATAGTAATCTACAATGGTCTGTGCACAATGTACTAAGTATAACTACTGTTACTGTTGGCTAAACTAAATATAACTATTCATGTGACTGTTATTCTAAATAAAGAAAAAGATGTTGCATAGCGGGTTACTCATTATAGAAAACCTTGTAACAAATGATGTGATTGCTGATTTGATGACTGCCCACCACACTCATCATGAAATATGCCTCCTCATCTCTCAGATGACCTCAAAGTGCATATTGTTGAGAATTCTAATGCACATAGATCTTGACCAAGGGATGGTGAATGCTATTGGATAAGATCTGATTCTCCCAAGCTTTGTGCTCAACACCATCCTTGCTCTAGTTCAAATGACCCTTGCAATGGAGGTCACTTGATCTATTGTCTTGCAGGATTGAGTGCATTTTAAAAAAAATTTGGCAACAAGAATTGAATTGCAATATATCAGAGCCAGTAAGTTACACTCTAAGGAAGGAAAAGTCAAGGGAAAGAGAAATCCTGGTGAACAAGATGAACAAGTTGAGGGCAAGCTGATTATCTTTTGAATATGATCATGGCTGTGCTGCATTGTTTGGCTAGGCACAAGCACACATGACATTGCATGGAAACATTTCAATTTTCACAAAAATATGCGAAGCACTGTACTTTTGAGTTAGGTACCAGAACCTTGTGATGCTACCATATTTGAAAGCCAAGTGCTTAGGTACTAGTGCTAAATTAATGAGCTTGAGCATCTTAAGCTACCTCAGAGTTAAAAAATGCTGCTGCAGATTTGTGTATCGAATAACTAGCAAATCAGAGCCAAGTTGAAAGTGAGTTGAAAGGCTCAGAGGTGAACAAACAGTATGAAGCAAATGTGAATAAGGTGCTTGGAACTCTGACTAAAAGGACCAAATAAGAACCTGAACAGGCCTAGATAACATTGTCATCTTGCCTCCATTTCACATTATCTCAACATTGGCACTCAAGTCATCTTCCCCTAAATCTCTAATCTCTTCTGCCAGAAGTAGGAGCACTCTCCAAAGCCATGCAGGTGGTTGGAAAAAGGCTGTGTTGTAAGTAAATTACCACTTTCCATCTGTTCAGTGAAACAGATATACTAAGCAACCATTTATTAAGACTTCAACAGCTTTACAAAAATAAAATATGCTTGCCTTACATTACATGGGTTGATGTGTCCCCAGGCAAGGTTCTGTCACTTTCCTTGGAATACAATGGTAGGTTGTAGTGCTGTTCTGTCTGCCAAAATTGCCTCTATGATAGTAACAAGTTCTTGATTACCATCCTCAATATTGTATACAGATTTCTGGTCACAGTCAATAATGGCACTGAACTGCTTCCCAACACCAAGCTAAATCCCTTTTTTGTCCATGTTGTAATCCTTGATGTTGTATGTTGCAACAAGCTCTTCAAATATGTTATAGAATTGTTGACTGTTGCATAGTTGATATTGTTGGCATGGCACTTCTCAAGACTTGTAGTATGTTGCATTTTCAGGTCATTATGGCAGTGTGTAAACCTCTGGCTCCAGGTTTTTCCAACCTCTTGTCTTGCAAGGTAGCCTACATGGTTGGTAAGTGCCCTAGGACCAAGAGAAATCTCACAATGTCCTTGGACCTTTGAACAGCTAGCCAGAACTTGCTCCTAGGCATCAGTCAAAACTTGCCAGTGCTCATGAGCTTTCTTGCATGTCTGAATGCCATTATATTGGTTGGTAAGAGTTGATACTTTCCAGTTGCTGGAAGCCAGCTTTTGCAAACCACCTCCAGTGTGACTTCAATTACATCCTCCTGGTCAAGGCAAGAAAGGTCAGGAATGTGATAGGAGTATGGTGCAGCAGGCATAGTATATTATTCAGAGCTTTAACAAGAATTTACAGGTAATTGGACAGGTCTGGTGATGGTTGGGGGGAGGAGGCAGGCATGTTTGAAAATCAACTTCATCATGTACTTTTGAGAAAACTAACAGTATACAAGTTCTCTCAAATTGAAATGAAAGCAGGTTGTGAGGTTTTTCTGTTGACATGACAAGTTGTTCCATCCTAGTGGAATGCCTCAATTTGACAAAAACAAGCATTATTGAAAAGCTCATGGAGCATGAATGACTGCTTCGAATTAGTCCAGATTGTGAAAATATCTTTTTATATCTTGAGAAGCATTTCCATCCATTTTCATAGCCCAAAAATCACAAGGAAAAAATATCCTCTTTTTGGTATTTGAAGCATGTTAATTAGCCAACAAAACATTCTTGGGTCTGAATGTAGGCAAAATAAATAAAAAATCTCAAAAATTACATACTCATTTTTTAATGAATGCTGGGCATTTTCTGAACCCAACAGTACTTTGTTTTTTGTTCATCTGATGAAACTTGACACTGTTTAAAGTTCAAGCTTTTTATAGCAGTGTCAGGTGAAGAAGTAGCACATAACTTAGAGGTTTGCAACAATTAAAATGCAAATTAAGCCTCATTTAAGATTTATTCTCTATTCTTACCCTATGGTACTAGAGAGATAGCAATTTATTTGACAAAAAACCATCCACAGAGGATGGGGCTTCGGAATCTATTTTGGGCAACTGTCTAAATTAAGGAATTTGATAGATTCGGCATCACACGCCCACTTCACCGTGGTTTTTCCAAGGAAAAACATACTTCCGTGCCTCAAAAACTTGATGATATGTGGCAGTGATCACCTAGTTTATGACAGGGCAAAAAAAAATGAGCCAAAACGCTTTATTACTCGTGCTACAATGCTTTTGACCGGGTTCCCAGGCTGACCAGGTTCCTGATTACATACAGTATATAACACGATCGAGATGACTTTCCAAATAAAACTTTTAATTTGATCTCGGGAAATAAATTCGTAAGGGACCAATTTGACATTTAGGGCTGAAGGCCAGCTTTACATTTAAAGTTTATTACATCCAAAGGGTAGGGCATAATGTGAGTTTCGAAGATACTCGACACTCAGGTAGAGTATTAGAATTGTGAAGGGCCGAGAGCCCAAGGGATAGATAAGGACGTACATAGGACCAACTCTTGAATCTCAAAGCACGTATATATGATGACAGCTTTATCATACGGAGTAATAGAGCACTATACCACTTTCAGATGCCCTGTTGCGGCCCAGGCTTGATCGCAGGACCTTTACTGAATTTTGCCATTCCCACTTTTAATATTGCGGCTCGTTCCTCCAAGACCCCCAATAAAGACGCCAGGAGTAGGAAGGTGCTCAATGGTAGTGCTCACTGGTACCACCACTCCGCCTTCGGGGCCGTCCGAAAGGATCACGACATGCTTATCGTTGCACGCGATGATGCGTTGCCAGTATGTGCTTCCTTGAAGATTGAGGTTCTTTTGTATGAGAGTGTATTACTCTTAGTCTGCTGAGAGCACTGGTAAAGACTTCGCAGTGTAGGATGCGAGTTCGGATGCTAAGCCAGAGGCCATTCAATTATCTGCGTCATGATTTGGCGACGACGAGTGCCATGAATACGACGTTAATACCGTAATAAAGAACGTCAGCCAGCTTTCTTATCCTAGAACTTGCAGGACGGAATGATGAATGAGGGTATCCAGGGGCATGCTAACTGCCTCAAGCCATGTTATTACCGAGGCTGAGCGCTGGATATGCGCAAATCTCAAACTCTGGATCTGTGCACTAGAGTAAGTATCTTGGCAAATCGGGTGAAGTCTCACCGTCCTTACTTTCATCAGAGATGTGTTCAGGTCAATTCCAAGATCTAAAGCTGTAGGAATGGATGGATTCACAAAAGCAACTTACTGCTTCGCTGTGTTCTAGAGGATAATTGTAAGAAGGTTCAGCCTGCTTCTCGCTGCACGTGAGTGACTGATTTGTGGCCAATATTCGGCATCATCGATGACAGGATCCACCAGCTCCATAGGGAGTTTCTTCAACAGTCATCGCACGGAGAATGCACTGTCGGGTAATGGGTGGTACCAGCTGTCATCGTCACAACTCCTCTTGGTCTAGAAGTCAGCAACAATTCAGACACATGCGATCGTAATTGCATACTGTTCGTAGCATTTGAATCCGGGTAGGTTATTATCCTCAAGGAACCGAAGGATGAGCCCATGCAAAAGGGTGTCGAAAAATTCAGAGGGCCTAACGGTGGTGTCAAAAGGTTTAACTCCATGATATTGACGACGAAGAGACGTTAAAGAGTGACTTATCAGGGATTGAACAGGAGTATAGGTCGATCTCAAGTCCTCAAACGTCGTTGCAAGCTATACTTTGACAGTCTTTAGTGTGGTTTGAAACCAAAAACTGCTCCCGAAATGCATATAAAACATAGGTATGAGATAAGTTCAAGTTCAAGTGCACACGTCAGTCCAGACATCGCAATTATCATGCCGGGCTGGGACCGGAACAGTTTAGTCTCGCGAATATACTTAACGCGTACTACGCGCTAGTGAATCGGCGACTCATATCCAAGCCGCAGTGCCAATGAATGTCAGAAGTACGTACTGCAAATTATCGCAGGGATTTTGATACAACTCATGAGTATCCTTCTCGCGCGCCTCTTTTTGGAGAAAAATATTAGAGAAATTTAGAATACGTTGAATCTCGAAGACTCTTACCCGTAACCCACGTCACTTACAGTTACGCCATTGCCTCATAGTACCGAATAGAGTATCTCAAATTGCGCCTCATACATACGATTTACCTAGTGATTTTTCTGCGCGCTGCATTAGCTATTCTATCTACCAGCAAATAT
The DNA here is from genome assembly GCA_036937115.1 of Nidularia sp. FH-822889. NCBI lineage: Eukaryota > Fungi > Basidiomycota > Agaricomycetes > Agaricales > Nidulariaceae > Nidularia > Nidularia sp. FH-822889. The sequence continues at coordinate 8,468 of JASFDF010000299.1, forward strand.
CTTTGAACCCCTCACCAGTGCTTTAACAAGAATGCTAACTCTATCACTGGGCGAATGAGTAGCTACAAAACCATCACCTTTACCGTCGCCCCCACTGCCGGGTGTGCGATAGCTCAGAAACATTTCCTGCTCCGCACTGTTCCACTGCAACTATTTATCGCTCCAGACAACGACGTGCCTGGTGGCTAGAGTACGTGCACACACATTGCGCTGCAGCTCCCACGCGTCCTTGCCATCTTGAATGGGTCGAGTACCTGCTGCAGGTCTTCCTTGAACGAGCCTTCGTTGATATCGGGAGTGTTCTCTAAATTGATCTATTTCAACTTTATGTTCGCTCTGCTTCCACGCAGAAGCTATATCACACCGGTGATGAAGGATGGCAGCGTCGAAATACGTCTATGAGCGTTCATACCCTGGACCTGGAGAAGGTGGCTTTCGTTAAATAAATCCACAGAATCTTAGGATAATTTGGGAGAATCCCACACAGGCCACTCCACCTCTAGGAGGAACTCGACCATGTGCAGGGTCTTTGAGGAAGCGAAGTAGGCGATCATGAGAGCGCGGCGGGTGGTAGGGGGGAAGGGGGTGGAGCGGGGAGAGGAGGGGGCCTACATAGACACATTTTTGGGAGATGGGTTGGGGGAATAAGGGTTGGAGGGGAGGAGGCGTACGGGGGAAAATGCGAGTTCCAAGTTTGTGAGGGATACCAGGTGCGGCGCGACATCGTGCAAGCACCACCTTCTATTGCGGCACAGCGACAGCGATGTCAGCCCTCCCATGCGCCCAGCAGCGCGGGTTTGAGGGCCGCCACTTGCCCTCCACACTGGTCCACGCACTCGTGCAGGAACACATGCCTGACCCGCCCATGGACTGGCAGCATCGCGCTCACCGCGTCGCACTCTCCCACGAGGACCTCCAGCGCCTGACACAGCATGCGCGGGACAGGGACCCGCGTCAGCCAGGAGGACAGGAAAAGTACTTTCACAAAGGGTGGCAGGCAAGGAATCGAAGCATCGCAGCGGGTACGAACGGGCCTGTCCAGTAGAAACGTTCGAGCATACTGCGGAGGAGCGCAGAATGACTTTGCGCCATCCCCACAGGGATGTAGAATCCACAGCGACAGTGAGCCTATGCAGGCCGCACATGTTGCCCTGCGCTCGCAGCAGCAGCCCGCCCACGTACACGTACCCTTTCAGCGCGCCCGAATTGAAGGTATAGTGCCGCACCCGTGCGAGGGCGCGTATCACGACGGGATCGCCGGTAGTGGGGTAAGGAGATGGTAAGTTGCGCTGTCGTGTGCATTCAGGGTGGCGGTGAGGAAGTGCAGCTGGAGAGAGAGGGGGAAGAGGTCGGAGGAGAGGGAAGGAGAGGTCCGGACGAAGACGGGGAGGGAAGCATACGAGTCGGCGAACACGAGGGAATCAGGGTCATGGGACTGGGGCATAGCAGGCGTTTGGAATTTCATGCAAATTTTATGACTGGCAGTGAAAGTAAGGAGGAAGGGCGAAAAGGAGGTAAGGTAAGGTGAGCTACCGGCCCATGGGAGCTGGAACTCCGGCGCGTCCTAAAATGACATTCCAACGCGCTTCGCACGGTCTGCTGTTCAAGTTTGCCTTCCTCTTACCTCTCCACTCGTAAGCCTTGTTCTGTCCTCATCTACCCCAGGAATGGACGCCTCATCATCTCAAGCACCCAGATCCCAGATGTTCATCTGCAAGGACCATCGATCGTCAGCTATCTCGTCTCCCTCAATTGGCGTCATCGTTCCTCAATAAACCACATCCCAGTACTGTGCAAACCCACGGCACTCGTCAGCACCTGTGCACCTAAGTAATTGATGCATCAGGATTCAACAGCCAACTGATTCATGGCCAGTCGAGTCGCGTAGGCCTCTCAGCCATAACGCCTCTCTCTGTCTTCAATTTCCGCATAGATGTAGGCCGTGGCAGGGCACTTAAACAGTACCTGCGCAGCCTTCTCCACGTGACGGCACGAATCGGAGGGCATGATAGAAGTCCGGAGCTCTTGTGGAGGAATCAGACATTCATGCTTTCATACTGTTTTCGTGCATGAGCACAACACGGAAGGTGCCGTTTACTTAGAGGTGCAGAGACACATGGCAATCCTCTCATAGTGTTCGTTCTTTCTGTCGTTTCAGTAATGCGTTCTCCTTTGCATCGAGTATCTCTATGGTCAATTGCTACTCTGCTTCAAGCCCGAGGATCCCACCTGCCTGAGCGTGATGGCTTTTCGTATGCGAGTCATCGTATGGACCAGGTGTGACGTGTACTAGAAAGAGGGCATTTACACCCCGGATAGCGGGCATCGATGGTTATGCGAAATATGAAGCAGCACCGGGAAGTATCGATTGACCCCCAACTTCGTATGTGGTCGCACCGAGTAAAAAACTGCAATCTGCTTCTCGCTCATGCGGTTTTCCCATCCAGAATCCTGCGCACGAACCCCGCTTCGCTCCCGCACCCAGTGTCTCTCAAAGCTTTCTCCGCTTTCCCCTGCACACCTCATCTTTGTCGCCATCCCCCACTCCACTACATGTCCATGTGCAATAGAACTCGACACTCGCGCATTGCGCTACAGCTTTCACGCACACTTCTCCTTCCCCCCTTTCGGAGAGAGTTGGGCGGCTGCATCAGCTGGTAGGACTGCCCGAGGCCTTGGTGCTGCTTTGTATTTGGGGTAAAATACATGACAAACTGCTCCATCTCGTGCCGTTTGCTGCGCTTTCACTATCTGCTGTCCATCTACGCAATTACATCGGCGCTCCGGGGCGCAGGATGGTCACGTCGAACTACGTCGATGAATTGTCATACTTCCCTGAGGTAGTTCCACTCAGCATCTGTGTTCCTCACGTATAGAAAACCGAATGCTCCAGTGAACACCTCTCCCTGCACCCTTCCTCCCCCTGCACACCCCGCGCCCCGAACTTCCCGCGGCTCTTCACCCAAAATCCCACCATCCTCAGTCGCACCTCAACCCCTTCTTCCACTCGCACTTCTGCCAGCGTAAGGATAAGCTCAGTGGGGAGATACCATCTCGCTGCCTCCGGGCAGTCCGAGAACACGGCGGTGTACCACCCATTATGCGTGACGATGCATGACCAGTAGTGCGTGGCATCGATGATGGCGGTGGCGAGCTCAAAAGGGACGAAGAAGAGCAAGAGGCCGCTTGTGGAGGGATGGAATGGCTCAGAGGGGGTAGCTCCGTGGACATTGGGACTTGCAGACAGGGGATCGGGCTCTGCCATAGCGTGGATATTATAGGACATGGGAAGTAAAGTCAAGCCTTTGAGCAATGGTGTTCGAGTGTGCGCTACTATGGACATGCAAGACTGCGAGCGTAACCGACGGCAGGCCGGGCTGGTCGTACTTGAAAATCTTACTGGATAAAGAAGGGAGAGAATGTTCTCTACACTCGAGAACGCGCTCTATAACCCAGTAGGATTTACAACTGGAAAGGCCCAAGGGAGGCGATTCGGAGGTGTGCCCGTCATGTTGAGAGTAACGGACTGCGATAATGTAAGCAGAGTTATTCAATCGAGTCATAAATTTACGAACCTAGCTGCCAGATACTATCCAATGTGCAAAGTTGCAGCTTCCCGTATATAGGAATATTGTCTATCATCCTGAAAGCTTGCTAGAAGCCATATGTATGGTCCGGAAAGACCGTGCATGTTGGTAGAGTAATCTTTGAGGAGGCACCAGTACTTTCCGTGCCGTTGTCTTCGGAGAACATGCTATATCCTTGGGCAATATAAACTGCACCAAGAACGTACGTGTACAGTTCATTCAAAAGCAAACACATATACAGGTGTCTTGGCCTCTCGGCGCCCAGCCCTTTCCCTGTCGTGTGCACCGATTGTTGGTCGACGCCCCATAGTGCTCAGAGTGGGTGGGTGATCTGTGCGTCCGCAGCCATCCCAGCCGCTCCGAAGCAAACGTTTTGTGCAACAATACTTAAGATCGTCGCGCGCCACGCGGGCAAACGACGGACACGGCGCAACGTTGTGGGGCCAAGCACTGGTCCGTGCAGCCCCCTCCGGCCAAGCAAGAAAGCAATTATGCTGGGCAACCTCTTTGCCCATCCACCATTGGATCTCCGCCCCCCGAGCATATTTGAGCACCTTTGGCCCCGCTGGTAGCCAACCCACCGCTTTCTCTTCTTCTGCCCCCCACCAGTGTGACTTCTCCTTTTTATATCCTAGTACTATCCTACATACCTCAGTTGAGATGTCCCTTGCCGCTCGTTCCCTCCTCTCTCTCGCCGCGCTCTCCGCCGCGACCTTTGCTGCCGCCCAAGACGCCGCACAGAGCACCTTCCCCGCTACGCCGCTTGCATCGAAGCACTTTGCATACCCCACCGGCATTGTGTGTTTTCTTTTCATTTCTGGATGAATGCATGGGGGTTGATCAGAGTCAATCCACAGCCATACCGGGTCGACACGGACACCAACCTCATCCGCGGACGCCAGCACGGGTACAATATCTGCAATTCCACCACGGAGACCCAGAACTCGCTCTGCCAAACGTCCATGGTGAACTCCATTGATGGTCAGTGCCCTGTTCTTAATTTTCCAATGGTGGTCTGCGTGCTCTAGCGGTGCTATATATATCACCCCGGATCAAACCGCCCTCCATTATCCCACCTCCTTTCTTCCGTTCCACTATCATTGTCATGCCGATCTCTGACCCCATCTGAAAATAGACTTCTGCCTCTGGGGCCCCTCCAAGCCCAACTCCGTCGTCGCCGACACTGAGGGCGAGATGATTGCATGGTGCACGAAGCCCGGGCACGGCACGCGCCTCATCCCCGAGGGCGCGCTCTCTGGCGTGCAGTTCATCAAGACGTCTGCATACGTCTCTGTCGTTGGGTACATCGACCAGACGAAGATCAACATTGCCCTTGGGGACTGGGGAGGTGAGATGGACCCCCACGGCGCGGACCTGGTGCGTGCTTTTGGTTGACGTGTGAGATGGGGCTGATATTTGGTGGGGATAACAGCGCGGTAACCCTATGGGCGGCCTCCTTTACTCGAACTCATTCACTTCGGACAACACGAGCTACACCCAGGTTATTGAATGGCATAAGTACGCTTTTCCGTACTATTTCTCCCGTTCTATACCAATCCTTTCTCGTAGCTTCATCGGTGGGAACTACTTTTGCATGAAAGCCTGCGACCCCGCCAACGCCGACGCTGCGCACTACTGCGAGCACGTCTACGACCGCATGGGGTGCGCGTATAACGTGCCCTCCGCTGCGCAGGACAAGATCTTCGAATCCTGCGAGGGCGAGAACCAGGACTTCCCTGGCACGTACACCCTCTCCGGCCAGGTCATGACCTATACCCAACCCGCGGAGAGCCTCGGCGCAATCTCGACATTCCCGTACACCGCGCGCGTGCCAAGCAGCAGTAACTGCGTGACATACACGAGCGAGGTGCTGTTCGCTGCCCTCGCAACGGTCACGGCGGACCCGTCGAATGTGGCGAGCAGCAGTGCGAGCGGGAGCGTGACGGGTAGCGCAACTGCGACGAAGAGCGGGGTGACGACGAAGGCGACTGGGTCTGTGAGCTCCACTGGATCGGCAGCAAATGCATCGAATACTGCGAATGATGCGACTTCGCTCGCGATTTCGGGTGTGTCGGTGCTGGGGGTTGTCTTCTCTGCCTTGTTCCTCTCATAGATGAACGACTAGAGAACCTCCCCTGCCACTCCTTGTACTCCATCCCTGATCCTTCTTCATGATCCCGCTCACACACTCGTTCACGCACACGACGAATATCATCTATCGCTACCAGAATTATTGATCACTCATCTAATTCTCTCCCCGATGTTCTTTACTAGTCTACCTACATACTGCCACAAGCCCTCTGTGCTCTTACCTAAGTATTGGCGTACTATTACATACCTTTTTCTCCTACTCGATAGCGTATTGACGGACTATTTGCTTACCTTTATGGTATACCCACCCACGCACCTGTTTATAACTCCTGCATTATCATATACCCATGGCCCGGGCTGTTGAGGTAGCGCTGAAAGGTGATGCTCGCTTCGACGAATATGAGGCCGAGTGAGTAGTACCCTGTTCACTAGAGCTTTTATGCAGTACGTGCATTACATTAGCTAGACTTGCACGTGTATAGGCCTTATATGTACCAAGGTGGCAGTAGAAAACTTACAGGAAGAAATATAGTAACTTCAATGGCTCATGCACTCAAGCACAAGTGCAGAACAAACTGCCAGCGGAGCCCTGCATGTTGCAAATGCGCGTCCTGGCTGGACGCGTCAGTCATCACGCGATGGGCAAAAGTCGCTCCCAGTTCTAGGACCCAGACCATGACTTCGCCCCTTATCCTTCAACTTGAGCCACGATGTCCTATTCCATGCTCCTTGTTGCCTGAAACAATGGTGAGACTCTTCAATAGGAGTCACTTCACGACAAATGTAAGTTTGTAACTGCGTGAAAGCAGAACTACCTACTGCCCTTCATAAGCCACAGAAGTAGCTTAGCTGCTACCCCAGTTAGCATGTCGAGCTCGAGCGCGCTCGACGGTGGAAGCTATGCTAGAGCTACCATAGCAAGCATCACTTTCCTTCCTCGCAAAATCCTGCTACTCATCTTCGATGCCCTGCACGCAAAACGAAGACCCCTATGCCCTCGACGCTTTCCCATACGTTGTCGCTGAAGTGTGCACCTTATAGCACGCGCTGACCTGCACCATCCCTACCTTCTGGATGTGCACCCTCTTCTCTGTCGAAGCCCTCCTGCCTCTCTGCCCGCCCTCCGTACCTGCTTCGAGCTCTGCCGGACATATACACATACCGGATGCAAATTCGTCCTAACCAAAGTTCCACCATATCTGCCGGCTAAACCGAATTGAAATATCACAAATTTCCCACAGAGCCTCCAAGGTCGGTACCTATCACGGCGGACAAACCAACTGACCAGTCACGCGACGACCCGAGCTGAACAGTCACCGGCCAGTTACCTGACCCGTTGCCGGCGTCGCGCCGTGACACCCCTATAAATGCTCGAAGCTTTACCTTTTGGCTTCTTGTCTGGCGCCTTCACAGCATTCTTGAGCACAAAACTGTGAGCATAAACATATTCTTAGTGTCTGTGCTTTTTTTTTTTGCAAAGAGATCAAGTCAATTAATTTTAATGAGGAAAGCAATTCAAAAATAAACTGTTAATCAAATTAATTTTATCGTCTCTTCACCTCCAAGAATAAAGTTTTTCATGTTTTAGAAACTCTCCTATTTATTTTATTTACTTTCAGTCTTTACTGAGAGGTAGTACTTCGAGGGAAGCTAAGTAACTTCAGTAAGCCTTGCAATTCTGCGTGATAAGCGTGACTTTCTGGAGCGCTGTCATGTCACTGGTCAGCTTGGGTTGACGCGTGACTGGTCAGCTACTTTGTCCGCCGTGTATCGGGTAGTGCTAATAAGATGGTGACGCGTCCAGTTTTGACGCGTCAATCGTATTATCACATGATGTACATAATGACCTCGAGTGACGTCGCTCCATGCAGTGGGGGCTCCGATTTTGAACCTAACACTACACCACCACTCCGCCCTCCAGTTCATCCTAGTGTTACCGAGGTGCGCACCATTATGCTCTCAAATTCCATACTAACAAAACTTCCTTTAAATTCAGGCATATCTTTTAGATTTAAAAACTAGTAGTATAAATTAATAACCAACACCACGATGGGCTCTTACTTGTCCTCTCAAAGCCCTTCGGACTCCACAGACGAACCCTCCTCATCCAAGTCTTCAGGATACCACCACCCCACCCCTACGGACGTCTTCGACGTCCGCCGCCTCCTGCTCGCCTTCGTCCCACCCGAGCTCGCTACATTCATCCTCGACGTGGCGGAGTACTGGCCGCGCCTCGTCAAGCGCAACGACAAACCGCTGGATGTCCCGTCGACGGTGGGTGCGCAGTGGTACCTCATCACAGCGCCCATTCCGACTGTGCATGAGGTGCTACCGAAGGGCAGTGAAGAGGAAGCGGAGAGCGTAAGGGTGCGCGTGAGGAGGGTACGGTTTTGGACGAGGAGCTGTGATCAGGGGTGGGGTGGGGAAGAGGGATTGACACGCGAGTTTTTTCTTTGTTTATTCTTCGTTGAATACACCTAAATGCTTATGCGACGTTGCCCATCTTTAGGACCATACCATGGCTCTTGGACCTGGTTCGAAGCCGCCATCCTACGTCCCCAACAAGGCCCCCCAGCTGACGTGGACGCGGAGCCGCAGCTCGATCTCGAGTTCCCGACTATACGCCAGCTCGCCGCGTGGGGGCTGCAGCTGGTGCCCAACCCCGCTGACGGACAGCCGACGTGGCATCTGCAAAGGAACGCGCGTGCCTCGGGGGAAGCGAAGGAGCATTACATCGTCTGGAACGAGGAGGATATAGAAGAGAAGGAAGGGGAGAAGGAGGAGTTTGATTTGGATACGGGAGGCAGTCGGGGTAAGGGGTTTGTATGTGCGATTGAGCCCGGGGATAGAGTGGGCATATTAGCTAGGGCGCAGGTACGTGCTACGCGTTTTGGATGAGAATGCATTGACATTGATATGGTGGTGCATAGTTTCCTGAGTGGAAGAATCGCGTGAAAAAGGCGCAAGTAGAGATTTTTTATTCTGTATGAGCCAGGCATAATGTGTATATATAGTCAGAATAATTAATTCATTCCGGTTACGTTTCTGCTATCTGGTCGGAAACGTAGTGCATAGTGCGAGAAAGGGCTTTACAGATGCACTGAGCTCTGAGTTCTGCGTAGTGGCATCATGACCCCTCGACGCGTATCGTGTGACTCGTGAAGTTTCCCTTGCATCGGCTCCGGCCTGACATCTTGAATTTTGCTGGGCTCTATTGCAGGGCAGTGCGTCCGAAATGCATCCCCAAGGATCTCTCACAACGACACACAACTTGAATAGCAATCTTCAAGGATGGTTCGTACTCGTCAGCCAGCCCGGGATTCTGAATCCCAAGAGTCACAGCTCCCGCCACCAAGTGTCCATCTTGATTCAGATGGACAGACCTCAAAACCATACCACCCATCCCCACACGATGTATTCACCGTGCGCAGACTCCTACTCTCGTTCGTTCCACCGGAGCTTGCTACTGCCATCATCGAAGAAGCCCGGTACTGGCCACGTATCATTGCGCGGAACAAGCAGTGCATCGCGGTCGGTTCGCATGGCCTCGAGGCGGCGCAGTGGTACCTCCTCACCGAGCCTATTCCTATGCCTGTAAATCTTGAGGGATTGGTAGCAAGAGCAAAAATGACGAGATTTCAAATCAAGAGCCACGATCAAGGATGGGGCGGAGATGGAGGCCTCACAGGTACATTTTATCTCTTTGTTTCCTATTTTCCAGTACATAGGCACTTAAGGAAATCACCTTATCAAATAGAGTACGATAATTCATGGACATGGTTCGAAGCCGCCATCCTCCGCCCCCGTGCACGGCGGCAGAGCAAGCGCATTAAGCCGTCTCAGATTGGCGTAGAACAGTTCGTCATGAAGCATACTCCCAATGCGCAAGAACACGTGCGAGAACTTGAGAACCTATTGCGAGTACGCAACCCACTTCGGGATGGAGAGGGTGCGTGGGAGCTGCAGCGCAACGTGCGGGCATCTTCTACAGTCCGAGAGCATATAGTGGTATGGGGGGATGATGATATGGATGATAGGGAGGAGGTTGAGAAGGCTCAGTCTCCTCGTGAAACCGGGCGCGGGACAGGGGATGGTTTTATAGGTTCTCTTGTACCAGGGGACAGAGTCGCCATTCTTGTTAAGGCGAAAGTGAGTTTAGTCCCAGATTCCCACCTGTGGATAGAATGATTGATGTGGAGTTCAGTATCCTGGATGGAGAAATTGTGTGAATGAGGCGCAGATTGAGTTATTCTTTTCTGTATGACCATGTATATTGAGAGTAAATAGATTCATCCCAGCTCCATTTCATGTTTCGTGTAGCCTCACCATCAGATGTCCAGGAAGTACCGTTGCGTATCTTTCAGAAATTTCATATTCTGTCCAGTGGTGCCCATAAATTCCCGACGTGGTGGAGCGAAATGCAAACCTGCGGAAATCGCGAGCGAGAGATTCCTACGGGGGAAGACCCGTTACGCGGAGAATCCAGAATAAGTAGCCCAGCCAGAAGGCTACCATAACGACGACATGAGCCATACTGGTAATACCCATCCCGACTTCAGAGGCTCTAAGGGCTGTCTCGCCCTCGCTCTCTTTCAACTTCAGCAGATCCAAGCACCATACCTCACACGACGCCCGCACCCACAGAGAGCTCGTTATTCTTGTGAAAGCAAGGCTGAGCTCTTAGGCACTCATCGCTGATGAAATAAAGCAAGTAGACAACGCAGCGTTCATTCTTCTTGGTGAAAGAAGCTTCGTTTGCGAGACGAAGGTTGACGTATTCTTGGCCTCACTATGCATAATACCATAATAATGCGTTGGAGTCCAATCGATTCTGTGCTATTCTTATGATTTGCACATCATACATAGCGCACGAAAAGCCCTTCAAGCTTCGTAAGCGCTGTACCCTCGCGATAAATGCAGTAGGTGCTTGCTCGACGTATCGCGACGCACACCTCGTGAATCTTGTGAGAGTATCTTCCCTGGACCGGACCCGGCGTCGGTACCGCTACTAGTACACACACAAGTTGAACTTGACAGTGAGCTGAACAGCGATCTTCGAGGATAGCCGACCATAATGCCCACGCGTCCTTGGCTTTTGAGCACCAAGCTATGGCGGTGTCGCGTTCGTGGATACTGAAGCTTGATATAGCCTCAGATGAACACCCCTCCGAAACGCACTACCCACCCTCAACCTATGTGTTCATCGTGCGCAGACTCCTAATCTCGTTGGTTCAGCGGAGCTGGCTACTGCTATTATCGAGGAAGTCCGACGTTGGCCTCGTATCATCGTGCGGAAGGAGAACAAATCAAGATCTGTTCGTACGGCACTGAGGAAGCGTGGTGATATCTCCTCACGAAGCCCATTCCTACATCTGCAGAGCTTAGTGTAGGTGATATTGAGGAAGTGCTAGTGAGAGCAAGAATGGCGATATTTCAGATGAAGAGTTGCGACCAGGAATCGGGTGGAGATGGGGGTATCACATGTAAGATCTGTTCATTTGTTCTACGTCCAGGATACAGGCGCTTAACAAGAATCACCTCATTGAGAGTATGACAACTCTTGGACATGGTTCGATGTCGCCATTCTCCACCCCATACATAGCCGTAGGACGAACGTCAGCGGAACGCTCAGCGGCCCAACTTCGCGTAGAGTTTGACTATATCATGGAGAATACTCTTAATTTGCAAGACATGTCGGAAAGGATTTAAAGAGCTGCCGCTAGTACCCAACACGTTTCGAGAAGGAGAGCACATGTGGGAGCTACAGCGCAATGTGTAGGCATCTGCTGCGATCCGACAGCACGTTGCGGTATGGGAAGATGACGACGCAGATGGCAGAGAGGAACTTGAGAAAGCTCAGTCCTCTAGTAACATAGGGCGCGGGAAAGGGGATGATCTCACCAATTCTCTCTTGTCGAGTGACAGGGCTGGCTTTCTTGTTAAGGCGAAGGTGAGTCCACTGCCAGATTCCCGCTTGTGGATAGCACGACTGACGCAAATTTCAGTATCCTAGGTGGAAAAATCGTGTGAGCGAGGCGCAGATTGAGATATTCTGCTCGGTATGATCGAAGTGTAATGTGTACATACGCTGAGGTGAATCAAACTTCTGTGATCTGGTTTCCGGAGGCATGCACTTCCCTCTACTAGTAAGCGATTCGCGCATAAAAGATTTCGAGTGCATCACCGCCGAGTCATCCCGACACCGGCTCATGAACTTCGTCCCTTCTAGCATGATGACGAGCAGGCTGTGCGGGTATTGCCAAACCGACGTTGGTACACCTGGACATGCTGGAATGGTGAGAAACCGCCATCTATGATAAGCGAGATAGCTACCAAAGGCAAGAACCAGAAAATAGCAGCTATGGCGTGGAATGATAGACGAAGAAGATGGATGACGAAGAAACCACTGAGCCCGTACAGACCACGATCAGATGACCTTCGACGCCAGTGGCGTATCGAGGTTGCCCGTCAAGGCTTGAGCCCCCGCGCCGAGACAATCGGAAAACGCAGCGCGAATCAAGAGTCAAGGAGTCAATTTGGCGGAAGAGATGATCCATAGGACGGTTGACCTAGGAATCAATTAGCTGTTGAACGCTGAGCTTCTGACATCTAGCAAGATGCAGAGGCGTTCATGAGTGCCACCGGTTTGTATTTCATTGATTGCTGTGGAATGAAGATGTCCACTGAGGGAGAGATGAGATGATAGGCGGCCGATGGCCCTAGTAGGGGACGGAGTAGTTACGGGGAATGGATGATTAGCGCCAATCCCAACTCGGAATAAGGATGTCTCGTATTCCAAGGAGTCCGGTTCTGAGAGCGACGAGAGCAAAGCAACAAACATCTATCGGCGCAAGCACACGTTTCGCTGTTGGCTGACTTCTCTCTTGATCGGGACCCAGAGACACTGCGCACACGCGTAGTGTCAGTTAATAGCCAGAATAAACCAATATGAGACATACCGAGTAGAACATCTCAACTTCTACTCCACGCACACGATTCACTGATCCAGTAGGATGGACGGAGTCAGGAGGCAGCATCGATTGCCATCTTTTGTACCACAACTCGCTTTCCCCCACCAGCGAACACCCCTCGCCATACCAAGCTTCATCGAGAATAGTGGTTGCGAGCTCAGGAGGAATGAATCTCTACATCAATCTGTGAGTAGTATAAACGGCCTCTCTATGGCCAGTGGTCATAAGGTGGGGATGGCAATGGGATGTGGCGACCAAGGTAAGATCATTTAATGCGGGAATTAAGGGTACGCTTAATGTGCTATGCTTCTGCAGCTGGAAAGATAATAGTATTGTCAAGCTGGGATAAAAGGTACAGCAGTTGTCACCTCCGATCAGGCTATAAGAGATGAATAATAGACCAGTGTCAGTGTAGGAGACAGTATGATTCAAATAGACCTACCATTGACAAGGAAAACATTGATGAAAAGTAAGATCTGAATATTAGGATGAGCAACGAGTCATAAAATGGCCCAGTGTCCAGGAATGTGCACTAGTTTCGGATATCCATATTCACTCTATTCACTCCAGAATTAACTCTCTGCATACCTTGCAGATCAACGGAAAGTCTTTTCCATCCACAATGAGTATCTCGTGCTCTTCCTTTGCCTCGCCCTCGTCCTCAAGTTTCAACGGCCGAGTAGGTTAGGCGTTCATCTTCTGTAGGCGAGGATGTATCATGGGCGTAGACCCACATCAGTGACCGCTAATAGATGGATTCCATTAACAAGAACATCAATTAATCACTGAGTCAGATCTCGGTCAAGACGCGTAGACGGCGTATGTGCTGGTATCCAAATTCTGGAAGACGACCGATGTAGGAAAATTCTGGATTAATTACTCTAGTGTTCTGACACATGAGCTGATATCAGTATACAAAGGTAAATGCTGAGGATATAGATCTGCATATGAAGAAAATTCAGTTCGATGATCCTCATGACAAGAAAAACCGGTCGCACCTCGTCGCGACGCGTACTTTCAGCTCACCTCGCTCGAAACTTGTCTGGACCTACCCCTCCAATCCCAGCGTATATTTCGGATTTGAGAATATCACGAATAGATGTATTCGCGTGTCTACAGTGAATGACCAATGTTCCTGAGGTGGTAGATGGTGGCGGTATTCTGAGGAACTGAGAAAAATGGGACCAAATGATGCATTGCCAGAGGTGTGGAGTGGCTGTGCCCAGTCAACTTGAATCACAGCAGCGTTGAACGCGACTATGCTTATCTTCATTCCCAAGCATCTGGGACCTTCTGAGTAAATTTAGAGCCTGTTCCCGGATGAACCAGCGAGTGTTCACAGCATGGCAGCCTAGCGCCAATCGCTGACGCTCAAGGCCACCCTGATGCTCATTGCTTTCCCACTGCCCATCGAAATTTGAGGCCAGCTCTGAAGAGAAAACCGACAATGTGCCGTGAGGGTATGTATCTTATGCTCCATATATCATCCTTTACTTACTTACCCTCTTCAAAGACCTTCAAATTTGAGTTCGCGCTTAAGCCTCCACATTTCTGCTTATTGCAACAGCTAACTTCGTCCAAGCCCATCGGACCGTACCACAAATAATTATCTATCACTAGCCGACCACAAAGCCCACAACAAGTTCAAGTCAAGGAGCATGTCGTCCGACCCTATATCCATAATAGCGCTCGTCGTGTCACTAGTCGCTCTACTGGTCACACTTCTGCAAGCGGCCCAGCAATATGCAGCGACAGCCTACAATTACCGTCACTGTTCGAAACGAACAGTAGGGGGATGGAACCGCCACAGCCACAGGCGATTTATCTGGAGCGAGCTGCGCTTCGAGGTCATCTTCACCACGCCTACAATTCTGATACACACGCAACCGAGCTCGTACGTCGCGCCCGAAGACAGCGACGCCAAGTACGGTTTGTCGACGCACAACGGCGTTGTGTTCTATGCAACCTCTGAGCAGCCGTGGTTCTTGAGTCTGGAAGGAACACGTGCAGAAGCACGATGCTCCTGGTTGTCCCTGTTGAACGACGCGTCCTCCACGTGCCTTCAGATCGACATCGATCGGCGGAAGCTTTCATATGATTTTATGCCGGATGGGATCAAGAAGCCACTTGCGCAAGTCGAACGAAAGTCATTTCTGACTCTGATGTCTCTTTTCGGTGTTCAGTGGAAAGGAGATTCCTTAACGGGGGCTGGGAAGTTCTGCGAAATAACGGCTAGGGATCTTGTAAATTTCGCAACTGTCTATTCTTACCGGCCCTCAGGAGTTCAGAGGCCGCAGAAGTACTACCTCGTGTCCGAGAAAGCGCGATCGGCCATGTTCAATCGCTTCGACTTGGGATTCCATATCTTTCTTACGCAAAACTCTGATGAGGTACATGGAAGCCTCATGGGACTAGTGGAGGAGGAATCAGCATCAACGGTGAAATCATTCTACGACGGGAATGCAGGGTGGTCTCCGGGCATGGCAGAAACTATGTGCTGCTTTGCGGAACCAGAGATGCCCAAATCTGTGGACCACGCAGCAGACAGTTTCATGTCGATATACTCTGCGGTGCCCACTGGCTCGATTTTAAGAGACCACCTAGTCTTGAAGCTTCTTGCGGGAGAGGATGTCAGCCCGTCCAGCAGCGAAGTTGAGACATTGCAGAAGTGGACTGCGAAGTACCTCTCCCGCAGTGCTTCTGATGAACTTATCCCAGCTGATAGCATCGTTGCGGCTATAAATTAGCGTGTCATAGAACTAGCATTGCAATTGGTCGTCCTCCCATCCCTTGGTCACACGCGAAGGCGTGCTTGCCCCTCATCCAATCTCTAGACAAGCAGCTACATTTTCTGTCACACCTCCTTGCTCCCGGCCGAGAGGTGCAGATCCAAATCGAGTTCGCGCGAATGCAAATTCGATTCGGGTGTACGCTTTTCCATGACGCCACCAAACTCGCAGAGCCAGAAGATGGATTTTGGATAAATTACGTCCAATGCTCGTTGGCGGTGAATTACCTGAAAATCGCATCTGGCCTCGCGGATAAATTTCCTGGAGGTGACGTAGAGACTCCTCGTCAAATCGTGATAAACCGTTTGCTGAGAGGGGCGCTCTGGCATATTCACAATGGCAATGAACCGATGCAGGAGGAGCGGAAGATGGAATGTTCCCTGAGCAGTCGGTGGCTTATGGATGTTTCGAGTGTTTGGCTGGACTGATTTACTTATGTCACGACAATCGGCAACGAATTCACGCTTATAATATCCATATTTGAGTCTCTACGCATGTCTATATTGGGGAATGGCCGAATACCATAAGGACTCTTTAGCAGCTAGCGGTGGTGGTCAAGGTTGGAAGAGTCAACAGAGCGCATCGATAACCACTTACAGCCGTTCCGGAAAACGTTATAATATCTATCGGCGCATGCACACGCTTTGCCATTTGCCGTCTTCTCTCTTCATCGGGACTCAGAGACACTGTGTACATGCGTAACATCAGTTAACGGACAAAATAAATCAATAGAAGACATACTGAGTAGAATATCTGAACTTTTACTCCACTCACTCAATTCACCGATCTAGGGATCTAAAGGAGATTAGTGTTTCCCATTGCTTTCGAACATCATGGACTATTAGTTCTTACCTGAGCCCTTGTCATGACAATAATTCTATCCCCATGCAAGAGCGCATGAACGAAGCCAGCAGTATTACCGCTCCCAGTGATGACATGAAAGTCAGAATCTTGCACAGTATGCCCATCATCTTTCCAGACCATGACACATTCCTGAACCGTACGCAAGCCCCGAACATTGTTCTATAATGACCACATATTGCTTATTACTTCCGATAGTAGAATTGTTCATGTGGAAATGACCGTGACCCTTCAAATTGCGGTCTTTAAGTGCTGGCAGGAGATCCATTTTTTCCAACTCGAATTCAGACATCGTATGCCAAAGATCTTGGGAATATTAGCGGAGTCATATCGAAGCTGCAGTATACGCGCATCAGACGATGTCCACGAGTCATCATAGGGACGGGTAAGACATCAGTCGATTCGAATTTTTAGAGATCGGCAAAGAACTATATCGCACCTGCATCGGCTGTCACGAATGGTATTTGCCGGCCTTGAATTCTTTTCGACACTCTTCATGTAAACTTTACCATCTTCACTTTCACTTCCACGGTGTCAACATCCCCCCGATAGCATATTGGCGTAGGACTGGAGGTAGCACCGATTGTCATTGTTTCATGCTACATCATTCGTCTCTCTATTAATGACCAATACCACCGAGCACAGCGATCGCGAGCTTAGGAGGAATATATCTCCACAACAACCGGTGGGCAGCATAGGCGCCCTTCTCAACAGCCGGTGGTGATGAGGTGAGCTTTCACCACGGATGGCCTTAGGATATGACGACCAATGTATGCCTTATTTTAGGCTGAAATTAAGGGTACGCTTGGCGTCTTATGCTAATCGCAGCTTCTGAGGATGACGGTGTTGTCAAGCTGGGATATCAGGAACGGAGTAGTTGTCGCCTACGGTCAGGCTATGAGAGACGAGTGACAGACTAGCATTAATGTAGGAAGCAGCATGATCAAACTGACATCAAGAACACCGATGAAAAGCAGAATCTGAATGTCAAGATGAGCAGCGAGTCATGGAATGGCCTAGTGCCAAGGAGAGAAACTGAATGCGCACTGGTCTCGGACATCCATATGCACTTCACATTTAGCCTTCCCAATAACTCGCAGACCAATGGAAAATCATTCCTATCCACAGTGAGTATCCCATGCTCTTCCCATGCCTCGCTCTCGCTCTCGCCCTCAAGCTTCAGAGTTCAACGGCAAAGTGGTGTGGGCGACTTCATCTTCCGTAGGCGAGGACGTATCATCGGCCTGGGCCCATATTAGTGACCGCTTATAGACGGCTTCCATAAGCAACAAGAACATTAAATAGTCACTGAGTCAGATATTGCGGCCACTCGCTAGTCAAGACGTGTAAACGGGGTATGTGTTTGTCTGTGGACGGCGACCGATGGAGTAAAATCTTGATTAATTACTCTAGTGTTCTGACACATGATTCGATACCAGTATACAAGGGTACATGCGGAAGATGTAGATCTGAAGAAATTCAGTTCGATGATTTTCGTAAGAGGAAAGTGCCAGTCGCATCTTGCGGCACGTACCATTTTTAGGTCACACCTCACTTGAAACCCGTCAGGACCTGTCCCTCCAATCCCAGCGTAGGTTTCGCATTTTGAGGATATCATAAATACGTTTAGTCATATGTCTGACATGAATATGCAATGTTTCTGAGGTGGCAAATGGTGACAGATGGAGAAAAGCGGCTGAGGTCAAATGATGCAGCTAGTGATGTGCCGTCTTGGGCCCAAAGCCTGAAGCCGGCCGTGCTGGGCCGTCGGTAGCCTAAGCCGTCGAATGCCGTATGCCAGGACTACAACGGCCTACGGCTTATGCTTCATATTTTGAAAGCCGTAAGCTGCGGCCCAGGCCGACAGCTCTGAATGGCTGAAATCATCTGTGTAGTACCTCAAATAATTTTTCAACCTTCAGAGTCAGTGAGAAATCAACACAAAATACAAAACTCCTACCTATGTCACTATTGTGGCATCCCAAGAACTTCGGGTGTCGAAGCCCGGCCCTGCCATTGCGAACCCGAGTAATACTGCCAAACTTGCCATTGCTTCCCGCCATGCCGCTGCTGCGACCGCAGAAGCATAACACAAGGCTGCTGTTATTGAAGCAGAAGCTGCACGGAAATAGTAGAGCTATTTTCGAAAACGGCTCTGTTAACAATCACATGACTATTTTCACACAGGCCGCGGCCTGAGCCGAGGCCGAGCCTGGGCCGGCCCAAACCTACCACCCTGGCTCAGGCTTCAATTTTGGGAGGCCTAAGCCTGGAAATACCGGGCCTAAGCCGCGGCTTTCAGGCCGAGCTGAGCCGGCACATCACTAGATGCAGCTAGCTGTGCCCAGTCTTCCAAGTACCAGCCACAGTTGAACCCTGATTGAACCACGGCAGACCATAGCTAACAACCTATCTTTTCATTCCTGAGTATGTAACTGGGCAAATTTAGAGTTACTCCTAGATATGAACAGACGGGTGTCCACAGCATTTATACACAAATACGACATCCTATCGCCAAACTCTGACATCTAACACTCAAACCGTGACTGCTTAATGTTTCCGGCGTCTGCGCTGCTGATCAACCTTCAAGGCAAGCTCTAAGAGGAAACCACCGCAATTTTCTTCACGTCTTCTACCGGTTTCACGTCCGTGGCTCCGTACCACGACCATTATCATCAGCCAACGATACGTCAAGGAGCATGTCGTCCGACCCTATATCCATAATAGCGCTCGTCGTGTCACTAGTCGCTCTACTGGTCACACTTC